>CM036537.1:4320253-4610253 GCA_020745685.1 Tautogolabrus adspersus
TCACTTGTTTACGTGATTCATGATTAATAACTTTACACTGAATGACTGCAAACACTCTCTTAGTATACATTATTATCTTACAGTCCATCGTTTTTTTATTATTTCCATTTGTCTGTAACTGCTGTAAACAGAGGGATACTGTTCTGCAGTAGTTTCCATTAATTTTTAGGCCTGCTGTTAAATAAACCTTTTAAGAAAATTAAATCGGAAGATTAAATAAACGCTTCCACTCGCAAACACACACGTAAGCCGACGCTGAGCCGCGAGCAGCACGGAGATGTTGCAGACAGCTGCATGGATTACATTTTGAGGGCGTATCTGTTGTGTCAAACGTGTGCGTAAATAAGGGCTCTGATACACTTGCGGTCTAGACGTGGAGTTAGTGTTTCAGACGGAGAAAGGGCTGATGGTGTGAAGTGTTACAGCTGAGAGCTTCACAGGGCGGAGAGCGTGCTGACACAGGATCATTAGTTTCTTATTGAACAGATTCATCATCACAATGTGATCTTTGTTTACTCACAGAGAGTCAAACTGATGTGTGTGTGTGTGTGTGTGTGTGTGTGTGTGTGTGTGTGTGTCTGCTGTTAGCATCATCTTAGCTGATGAAAACAGCAGGTGAACAAAGATTCAGGATGCTGTAACTCCTACAGCGGGACCGTTTGGTCCCAGAGCAGAGTAACAGGGGATTCTAAAGCAGACGAGCTCAAGCAGTTGACTCAAATGATTTTGGGAGAAATATAAAAACTCTGCCCCGTTTCTGTGGTGACTGTTCTGATCTCCGAACCCTGTTTGAGGGCGGGGTTGGCTGTGTGTTGTTTCTGCAGCTCGGCATCATAAATGTTGTCACCACATCCTCACTGACATCAATGAACATGGTGTTAGCATGGCTAAGTGTTTTTAACAGAGCCTACCTGTCAGTTTCATAATCCTCGCTCTGTTAGGGAACACAATGATGAAACTGAAAAACATTTGCAGAGCCGTGTGTGTGTACATATGTAAATGTGTGTACATCTGTCAATCAATTCATCGACACCCAACATTATGCACATTTATATTATAACTTTTTGAGTAAATATCATCACACCAGCCAGTTATAAAAAAAAAAATCCTGGTCAGTGTGTACACATTAAGACATTTTCAGACATAAATAGTTTTATTAACGAGGCTGTGACTTTTATTTCTGCTGTAAAGTTGGACATTTTAATATCTGACCTAATGGGGATTCCTTGGCTCTTGTCATCAGCCTCAAGTGGACACTTGAGGAACTACAGTATCTGACGTGATCATACTGTAGGTCTGCAACACTTCACCTTTTCACTCTTATGAATCTACATCTTTGTAAGTGTGTGATTACAAATTGCGATACTTCTATGCGGACGCACAAGAGGCATGAGGTGTAAACAAACAGACACACACTCAGACATGCACACACTCACAGTGCTATTCCGCCCTGCCACCTCCAATGTATCAGCCATCACTAAACTTGACCCCATCATCAAGCCTTTGTGCGTTTACATTACAGAAGAGGTGTATTAGTCCTGCCTTGAACTTCAATGTAAAATTGTGTAAATCTAGTCTTTTTTATCATTCATTTGGACTGAGCCTGTATGCTTTTAGTCAGCTGGATCATGCGGGATGCATTTTTTTTAATGATAATTTATACATGTATACAAATGTTGTCGAAAAAGCTTAGGCTTCTTTTCTGCACGCTGTTTTTAGCTTCTAGCAGCCATTAGTGATTCTGCTCGGGTTTCTCTCAGTCATGCTGGTGATCATTTGCTTCTGACAGACATGGAGGAGAGTATAGAAAATGACTAAGTTCTTATTTTGGAACCAAATATTTTATAGGAAGAATATTCACCTCTGTTGCAGCCTCCATTAAGGCGTCACAGGTTATCTGCCGCAGACATGGTTTCAGTCTTCCAGCTGAAGCACTTCTGACAGAGCAGATAGGTGTCAGTTTTAACCCTCACAGTCCTGAGTCCGTGAAATCTACAGCAGCTTTTTACACATACTGTACATGTTCTTCAGACGTAAACGCTAACTTACGTTATCTTGTGGTGTTGCCAAAATGCTGTTGAGTGGACAACTATACTGTGGCTGAATGCTTCCAACGTGAAACTGATGAAGAACTTCAGCTGTTATTGTGTAAATGATTATGTTTGGGTGTTAACGAGGGGATTGGACAGGGAAAAAGGTGAACAGGAGCAGATGGGAGTGGGAATCATAATAACAATAGACCAGTTTAATATTATTTCTATCAGCTGTGTTTGCTGGTTAAACATGTATGGTGTCTGTCAAGGGCGCACAGACTTCAACAGATTACTTCAACAGATGATTGTAGAGAAATGGGTTTTTTTCTCAATAGAAAGATGAAAAAAAGAAAACCAAAGCACTCTGAGGTTATTGGAAAACATTTATTTTTCTGTCCCCTCGATTACAGCCGAAGGTTGAACCTTTTCAAAGCGTTGCCTGTAAGCGTTCTGTCTGTAAATCTGCTGCTCTTCCCTCCAGATTAAACGACTTTTGTTGCTGCTGTGCGCAGCCTATCTGGACATCATCTGGAGAGCAGCTATGACAAGCTAGCCTTGCAAACAACAACATGCTGAAATCAATAACTGTTGCCCTGTTCATCCCGCTGCTGACCAGCTAACTGTGTGTGTGTGTGTGTGTGTGTGTGTGTGTGTGTGTGTGTGTGTGTGTGTGTGCGTGTGTGTGTGTGTGTGTGTGTGTGTGTGTGTGTGTGTCCAGAATCCTAAACAGACAGTGTTTGAGCAGACAGGCAAAATTGTGCTGCTCTTTCCCCACAGTTTCTGTTTCTCTCTCTGTCTCGGCAGAATAGTAAAAAGCCGACTGCGAGGTTCTTCTCGGCGTTGGATTCATAAAGGTGCCAGAGACATGGAATTTTTCAATCTTGAGGGACTACTTTTGATCTTTTCATGGTTGCCTCACCAGAGAGAAATTGACTGTTTGTACAGCAGTGGGGGAAATATATTTTCATGCACTCATATAGCTTTATGCAGACACTCTAGGATTTTGTGGGCTTTTTTGTGATTGTTGCGGCCTAAAATGGCTGACTTTGCGGCATCTTATAAAAAGTTGGGGCAAAAATGTCAACGTTTTAAAGCTTTATTTTTTGAATGACATTGCAGGAATTTGTGAATTTGCTAAATTATTTGCGTCTTCTTTTAGTCTTCTAAGTATAGCCTTATCAAAAAAGAGCAATATTACAAATCTTTTTTTTTTTTAATTAATTTTTTGGGACTATTTTCCTTTACTGGATAGGACAGCTGAAGAGAGACAGGAAACGCTGGGAGGAGAGAGTAGGGGACGACACGCAGCAAAGGGCCGAGTCCCGACCCAACCCCACAACTGCTGTGACGAGGACCACAGCCACATGGGGTTTACGACACAATCGCCAGGCTATCAGCGCTCCCCAATATTACAACGATTGCATTCCAAAATATTTGATATTTTTTGATTTATACTTTTTTTTGCATAAAGTGATTAAAGTTTTAAAGTGCACAGAACAGTGATAATTGTCAGAAACAGTGCATGTGGGGCAAAGGGGCGGGGCCAAGATGAATATTCAAATCTGCAGAAAAGTTGACTTCATTGGACAAAATTGCAAGGCTTCACAAAAGTCATGAGGATTGGTTGAATTTACATGAATAGTTGCGATCGTGACATTGACATTTGCTGGAGGGGCTGATAATGACTTCATGTTGGGAGTTTTCGTCTTTAATTTTTTCTTTCCACAAAGCTACATTGGTTGGCTGCCTCAAATAGCTAAATGGGGATGCTGTCAGTCTAGTGCAACAGTATGGTCTCCTTTGTGATGTTTAATGCAACTAGATAGAAAAGAGAGGTGGTAGGAGGGGCCAGGTGTGAGGGCATCGTAGCCCTGGTTCTGTGGTAAGGTTTATCTGTAAGCTTGCAGTCAAAGAAGATGGACGACATGACAGCTCCCCAAAACATGTGGAGTTCCTTCTTCTGGCAGTAGTGTAGGTCAGAAGCTCCGCCTCCTCCATATTAACAGATGGGACATTGGTCAAACTTGAAAGTCAAAAGACAGGTCAAATACGTTTTTCTCACACATGGTGTCTATCATTATAGTCAGTTCTCATCACTGTGATTTATGAGTGTGGTGTGTACACCGGATTCTCAGAGTAGAGGAGGAAAGGTGAGAGGAAATGTGACAAACACGAACAAGAGTCATTAACTTTACATAACTGTGAGTGCTTCAAACCAACACAAGAATCTGTTCTGCTGTGGACTGTACTCAGGGATCTTTTAGGGTGTATCAGGAAATTAAATGTGTGTTTTGGTTGGAGGAAGGGGTGGGACATCAATGCTGGCTCCGTCTGCTGCTCAGACTGTGACTCTGATGCTCAGTATGTCAGCACCTGTTGCGATGTATTTTAGCTTCACTCTTATACAGGTAGGACTTGTAGCCACCATTGCTGACATGCACACTGACTTGTTCCTCAGTTGTGGTACAAACTAACGATAAACAAGGTAAAAGGAACAATTGGAGACATTTTTGTATCTGCTTGTTGTGGGAGAGTATGCACTGAAGATATTCTGCATGGCCGAGTTGAAGCAGGTCCCATAAAAATGAAAGACCAAAGCTTATTGGAGTTGAGCTGAAGAATTTTTGAAGCTGTGCACATTTATCTCCTTCATACGTCTGCTGATAGTTGACAGAAACTGTGGATGAATGTTTAACTCATTTAGAAAACTCAGGACTAAAACACAGAGTAATGTGTGCGTGAACTGGACACACAATTGAGCGACAAATTGGCTTCTTATGTTTCACATTTTAATGCACAATTAGACACACATACATTGAAAGGACTCACACAAAGACATCAGGACTCACTCCTCATACAGACGACACACACACACACACACACATGCACAGTGTTAAGGTGTGTGAAATCGAGTGTCTGCAGCAGTTTCTTTCATTTGTGAAGATGAGAAGAAAAGAACAGCAGTTGTTCATCCCACCTCCTTTTATACCACTGTTTACACTGTAATGGCGTGTTTGATGTTTGTGTGTGTGTGTGTGTGTGTGTGTGTGTGTGTGTGGGTTTGTGTTTGTGTAAAATAAATTGCTATCCACCTCCAACATCCAGCTTCTATACCTTCAGTCAGCAGGGCATTGTCAGTACAGGCTGCAGAGCTGTGAAGTGGAGCTAACAGACAATCAGAAGTGAAACCCCGTTAAAAACAAGTGTTTTTTTAAATTCCTGAGTTTCACTCTGAAATGTTACAGTCCAACATCACAATTTTGATCACTTCAAGATGAATGAAAACGTACTCATGAACAATGACATTTCACCCGTAGTTCTGCATGAACACTTTAACAACAGTCAGATATGATTGACCAGAAAAGACAGTCAAATGAACTGCTGCAGAAGGACTTGGTCCTTGAAACTGCATTGCAACTTAATGCAATGTATATTTTCATGAATTCTAGTCCATGTCCTTTGAAAAGTACTTTGCATTTATCTCTCCCTGATCTCTGATTCTAATCTGTGGATTGTGATGCATGGCAGACATTGACAGAGTGCATACACAGAGTGGCATTAAAGGTGCTGTGATAATCAGATTTGGCTCCCTGAGCAACAATACGTGGGTCATCTGAGGACTTTGCACATGTTTCAAGTGTCCAGACCACGTCCACAAACAAACCTTAGTGATACCATTCACTTAAGCTTTGGACACAACAGGTCACATGAGGAATTTCATATAAATTCAACAAACAAAAACATGATTTAAAAAAAAGGCGTGCCTTGCATCTACTCGTCACCACTTCCCCCCTCCCTTTAGCTCTTTCCTTTTCCCATAAAAAATATTAGAACAGGAGGGGGCAACCAGGAAAAAACCAGGAGTGTCAGCGGGTAGGACCAGGAGCATGATGGGAAATTATCCTATAAGGAATGTAGTTATAGACTTGTAAATATTGACTGAGCAAGATAACCTTCAGAGCTAAATATTACAGTGAAAATATCCAAAACATGCACGTCCATAAAACATACTAAAGTGATATTATTTCACTAGAGTCGTGTTGGAATGACAGTTCACGCTGTACGACTGAATCGTTTACGAAGCACGACCAAAGCTCACGATTTATGTGCTCACATTGTGCCATCCGATTAACGGGCATGACCTTAGAGCTCACACTCTGGGGAGGCTGTGGCTCAGTTGGTAGAGTCGGCCGCCTCTCAGCCGGAAAGTTGGGGGTTCGATCCCCAGCTTCTGCAGCCACATGTCCAATGTGTCCTGGGGCAACCTCTGCCATAAGTGTGTGAATGGGTGTAAATGTGTAGGTGTGACCTGCAGTGTAAAAGCACTTTGCGTAGTCAGAAGACTAGAAAAGCACTATACAAGCTCAAGTTAATTTACCATTTACTCTACCAGTGAAATCTGGACGTAGCATTTACAATTGTGAATACATATATGTTTAATTCAGTAGTCTCATTTGCAAGGCACAAATAAACACAAAAAACGCTCTCTCTCTCACACACACACATACACGCACGCACACATACACACACACACACACACACACACACACACACACACACACACACACACAGCATTGCTGATGAACACAAGCTAACTAGCAGCTAAATCATAACAAATATTCTCTGTCTGCTGGATATCTACGGATATTTCCTGCCAATGTTTCTTTTAATGATTGGAGGGGGAAGAGAGATTACACAAGCATGCCTGCTGTTGCCGTGGAGATTTCCGGCACCTCTGTCATTTCCTGCAGGCCCAATCAGCGGTTGTGCCTCAGCGTAAACTGCACGACTAACGAAGCACGATCATGCTGAAATTCGAACTCAACCTCATCAATAGCTGAATGACTCAAATATCAGGTTTAAATCGGCCTGAAATCATATCGTGTACGTTCGGCTTTATAGTGCAAAAAAGCTGGAGACAGGACAGGTCAAATTAAGAATTTTTACATGCATTCAACAAACAAAAAAAAACGTTGATCAAAAAGGTGTGCCTTGCATCTACTTGCAAATAAAATAATATTCTTCACCACTTTTCCACCCTAGTTTAGCTCTTTTTTCCTACGTTGCAAAAGTCAAGTGCAAGGCCTGAGGGTGCCTAAAGCCAAGCGGAAGCTCAGAGGGGACCGTGCGTTTGCTGTTGCTGAAAATGAAGCAGTCACACAGCGATAATTGACTCCAGTCACTCTGTAAATCTACACGGGGGTCTGTTCTGTGTGATAATTGCCTCAAAGTCATATATAGCCTTTATGATCATTTAACATTGATTTATGGAGGGTGCAGTCACTTGTTCCACTCACACTCACGCGTAAATAGACAAGCAGCTGCTGTCCCCTGTGTGATGCCATAAAGAGAGGTGATAACAATGTGTCTGACACTCATTTCTCCCCACTGATCTCCAGAGGTTACAGGGTGCTCACACGCGCTTTCCTCATTTCGCTGTTGCTTCGAGTTAAGGGTTTACTTTAGAGTTAGGAGAATGGATTGCTTCAAATCTAAGCGTCAAATAATGTCGTTTTTATTCATTCACATATTGCATTGTCATAATGAGTGACAAGGCAGGGGGAATGTTTTTTATACCCACCTTGTACCCAATAGTACGACAAAGGGCCACATTTAATAATTGTTTCCCTAAAATTTCGAGATTATAGTTGTACATTTACGAGATTAAATTTGTAAATTTACGAGAATAAAGTCAATCATAGGCCTGGGCGATAAAACGATAACGATAATTATCGCAATATAATTTTTCTTACAATAAATATAAATTTTTTTCGATAGAATTTAAGATGTAATTACACCGCCCAACCACTGGGAAACGGGGGGGGGCGCTAATGCGCATTGAACGCTAGTTGCCACCCGACATTAAAGAGAAGAAGAAAAAGACGACGAACAGCCAATCATGTCGCAGGGATATGGGTAGGCGGGCTTACAGACGATCGGAGCGGAATGAAAACACACTACAGCCACATTAGCGTAAGCGAGACTACAGATAGCGCTGAGCCTGCCAGCTCAAAGCAGGAGAAAACATCTTCGACAAGACGACATGACAGACCGCTCAGCTGCGGGAGTTTGGAGACATTTTGGACATTTACAGTCCGACAAAAAACGAGTAACATGCTCTGTTAACTGTGCCGAAGACGAGCGCAGCTAAAACGTGCAACATACAGACCCTTCACTGTTTGACACAATATGACCCGTTAAAAACACGCTGAAGGAAAGAAATGACCAAACGTCTCAAACCAGTGTTAGTGTGGACCGTATTGTAAATAATATAAACAGTGTATGGTGTGGACCCTCAGTAAGCAGCGGGCCAGTAGGCTAAGTGTTACTGCCCAGCAGCTAACTGTCATATCAGCGTTTCCAGCTCCGTGCACTGAGCTTATGATGGTGAAATGTTCCTGTTTAATTATTGTTTGTCATGTTCTGACAATAAAGAATAATTAAACCATAATTAACCATCTGGTTTCTTCAACTTTCACTCAGGAGCAAAAATCAGCTTTTAAATTTGAAAGAAGTAATGATTGACAATTATCGTGATAATTATCGATATCGACTGATATGAAATTTTTTATCGTGATAACATTTTTAGTCATATCGCCCAGGCCTAGTCAATCATTTATGATATAAATGTGTAAATCAATACAAATGAGGCTATGGTTCAAATATGTATTGTGAAAGGTTGTATCAGAAGAGCAGCCATCCGCCTGCGCAAAAATAATGAAAGGGGGAACCTTCAAAGACATTTCCTCTGCAATAAAAGAGAAACTTTCCTCCAAGTCAGTGTGGTTCTTTCTCCGGAAAAGCTCCAGTTTCTTGCAGTATCTTTTCAGGGTCCACACACACCTTGAATCACGCGGGTTGCAAGGACAGACGGGTTAAAGCTTTATGTAGTCATCGATCGTGTTTGTGTGTATTGTGATTCATAGATGATCTGGCAACTTTGGCATCTTCAGACAAACATACAAAATGTGTGGAGTCATTTTTCTTGGATTATTGTCCTAAAAACTTACAGTAAAAATCACACAAGTTTCCTGTGAGAAACAAGATTCGGGTAAAACCGGAGTGTTGGCAGGTCTGACCCGGAGCATGACAGGAAATGATCTCAAAAGGAATCTAGTTATAGACTTGTAAAAAATGGCCGAGCAAGATAACCAATCAGAGCAAAACATTACAGTGAAAATATAACAAAACAAACACACCCATAAAACATACTTGTGTGACATTTTTCGCATGACTGAACATTGAAGGCTTGTGGCCCTGATGAAGGCCACAACCTGAAACGTGTCGGTCTAAATTGTTACTAAAGTTGATCTTCATACTACAATTGTTGCTGGAGCATTTTGACCTCTTCAAGCCTTTCACTCTTCACCTTGCTAGTTGGCGAAGTTGTGCCTAACAAACCCACTTTGCTTCTTCAGTACCTTTATCTTAGAGACGGGACAGTAGATAGAGTCAGAGATCAGGGGGAGCGAGGGGGGAACAACACGTGGAAAAGGAGCCCAGGTCCAGGTCGTATTTGAACCTGGGCCGCCCGCTTGGAGAGCTGTAGACTCCGTACATGGGTGTGCGCACTTACTGTACCACTAGGCTGCTGGCACCCCTAACTGACCCTTTTTTAAATTATTTTTAGTGCACATGTTTATAGAAAAGTTGTGTTCCTCTGTGTGGATACAAGGAAAAAAGGAGTAAAACTTTTTCTCTCAGTAAGGACAAAAAGGAGTTCATGCTCATGCTCTGCAGTCTTTAAGTGCAAAGTAAACAAGGCTCAGGTTAGAAGTGATCATTTTAACTCCTTGAAGTAGAGCTTCACTTAAAAGCAGGCCATGGATAACACTAGGGCTGGGAATCTTTGGGTGTCTCCTGATTCGATTCAATTTCGATTCTTGGGGTAACGATTCAATTCAGAATCGATTTTCGATTCAAAACGATTCTGGATCCATGGATTCAAAGTCTATTTATGAATTAGTACATATTTCAGGATCTACTCAAGTCATCTGTGAGACTGGCTGAATTTCTTGTTGCCCTATTTGGCATTCTACTGATTTAAAGAGCAGGGAGAGGCTGATTAGCCTCCCAATCAGCCATCTGACTGTGACTAAATTTTTTTTTTTTATCGATTTTTGGAAATTATGAATCGATTTTTAAATCTTAGAAGAGAAGAATCTAGATTTTTACATGAATCGATTTTTTTTACCACCTCTAGATAACACACACATATGCCACCCTGCACACACACATGAACGCACACATCCATCTGTCCTTAAAGATGTGTGAAACTCCTGTTTCAGACCAGACGCTGATGGATTACAATGATTAGAGTGTCATCGGCTCACATTAGCGAGGGTTTAACGGAGGTCACAGACAGACAAACCGAGCGCTCTGTCTACCAACAACTGAGGGAGAAATGAAAAGAGAAACGGAGCTGATAGGAGCTGCTCTCTGATAAGATTTGTCCTTGTAAATGGATTTTGATTACATCCAAAGAGGGAAGAAGAAGAAGAAGAAACTAATTTGCAGTGACTTACAAATGTATTAAAATCGTTTTAATGTGATCAAACAACGACTTTGTTGATCTTACACTTGATAGTTTAACTTTGTATTAAACTTATTCCTTGTTTGCTTTTAGAGTTTGTGATTTACATCCCCTGAAATTACATAACCTTTAATAACCAAACACATTATGCACAACGTTAAATCCACTCTGTTCAGGTTGGATCTCAGCATAAACACATTTCAGAAACAGGTGATAGTTGTTGTTTAGTTCAGGTGGGTCTTAAATGTGTCTACTGACAAAGTTGGACACATTTGCTCTCTAGAGCCTCGGTTTGAAGCTGATGAGATCATGTCCACCCTATAATTACTTTAAGGTGCTGTGATTAGGGAGAGAGCAGTCTGGAATACTTTTGTACACACCCCCTAAGTGGAGAAAACCTAATTTTAGTCGGTGTAAAAAAATGATAAAGGCACCACCCACAACCCCCAGAGATGCGCATGTGCAGGAAAGGTCCGACGTTGCTTAAAACAACACCTACTGCTTTATAAGGTTACATTGAGCAACCTCGTCAAACTCAATCTGTCAAAAGCTTTTCTTTTTTCAGGCACTCTTTGCCTTCGAGTTGATGTTCTACAAACCAACATTGTTGATTTGCGCACAACATCTCAGGGTCAACCACTCTGGACTCACTCAGTCCTTCTGCTCCTTTCAGGGCCGTGAAGACAGAATATCGACTACAATCCGCCACGTTTTTTATTTAATAATTTATAAAGAAATCCGCTCCATCCAAACTGTTACTCTCACTCTGCTGTTTAAGATTTGAGGCTTTTGAGACAACCATCAGTTTGAATTTGCAGTGCTGTCATCTTATATTTCTGCTGTTTTTTCTTTTTCTTTTTCAGCAAGTCACAAGCTTATGTTTTCTTTTAACATTTACATTTGACATCTCATGCATTTAGTGCCTCATCCAGAGCAGCTCACACTGAGCCTGCAGCAGATTTAGTATCTCCAGCAGCTCAGCAATTCTTCAGCTGGACTCACGGCTACATGCAGACGGACACTTTACCCCTACAGTCTTATTTTGCTGCCACTGTGTCATCACTACGGTTACTGCTCCGTAAATAATGTGTAGGGACGGGGACAATGACGACGATGAGTCCCACCCTCTGCATTGAGCTTCAGCTCCTTCCTTCTGGACCAAGACTTTTAGTTCCAAAGTGCAGAACAAAGCGCGTTATGAACAGCTCTGTCCCAGCAGCCATTATAGAGCGTAACAAGTCGTAGGGTGTCTGTGTGGGAAGCTGATTCATTTATTAATTTATTATCTATTTTACTGTTCTAAGGTCTGTAACTTCTATCATTTGTACGTCTGGAAATTGTTTTTTGTTTTTTTTTGTCAGTCACGATTTTATCACAATTTTTCTCATACTGATCCTTAAAAAAAATGTTGTAAGTTACTGACCAGTTCAACCATTTATTTCCCCGTCAAATGTTTTTAAATGCACAAAAACTGTGCTGATAAGTTCAGTCTGTTTAAAAATGTCTTTGTTGAGGGTCTGGAGGTCTCAGCCCAGAAGATTTTTAACATCTGAAATGTCTTTCAGACGTTCTGATCATTTTTATGAACAATTTCAGGGTTTTCTGCTCCACTTTATTATAATGATTTAGTATTGTGTCCTCTTTTGTGTGTTTAAATCTATTTGAGTGTTCAGGTACATTTTCACACAGATATCATTCATTGAAAAACAAGTGGACTTCACACATAATACAGAATATGTTCATTCTGTGACACATGGTCACAGTAAGTTTTACTGAAAGAAGAGTTTTATTCATAGAGGGGGAGGGACATCGTTGATTGACAGACATATGCATGTGGGAAAGACCCTGAACAAGTAGCTGCCAAACTGTCATTAGCAATGGAAAAAGTTACAGAATGGTTACGCTATTCATGTCTGACTCTTAATACTGACAAAACTGTGGTCATGTATTTTATGAATAAACACAAAAATATGTTTTTTCCAAATATTAATGTAGGTGGGCAAATGATTAAAAATGTCAATGAGTTTAAATACTTGGGTGTGACATTGGACCAAAACCTTACTTTTAAAAGTCATATTAAAAAGATGTGCCAAAAAGTTAAGTATAACATAGCCAATTTCAGACATATTAGGAACTCACTTACAGTCGAAGCATCTAAAATGTATCTGAATGCTATGATTTTTTCTTACTTTCATTACTGTATATCATGTTGGTCTCAAGCAAACAAGACTGTCTTAAAACCCATCAGGTCACTTCATAAACAAGCCCTGAAAACTCTGGACAGGAAACCACAACAGTATCATCATTGTGATGTACTTGATAAATATAAAATTCTAAGCTTTGACAATTTAATTATTTATTCTGATGTCCGCTTAGTGTTTAAGATAATCCATGATGCTGCTCCCCCACCATTGAAGAGCTTTGTGAAACTTCGCTCTGAGCAGATAAGCAGATCTTCAAGGTCTGCCTCAAACGGAGATTGCAGCATTCCTAAACGTGGCTCGGCTTTAGCACAATCTGTATTTTCTTTTAAAGCCATAAAAGAATGGAATAATCTTCCAACTAGTCTTAAACTTTGCACAAACCTCTGCACTTTTACCCGCGAAGTAAAAAAATGGATTTTAAGTAACCAGTCTTGTCAGCATTAATGTGTCATCTCCACAACCTTTTACATCTCAGGGAAACTTGTACATAATGTTTGTTTTAATATCTGTATATTGTTCTGTGTCTTTCGTGTGTGTGTGTGTGTGTGTGTGTGTGTGTGTGTGTGTGTGTGTGTGTGTGTGTGTGTGTGTGTGTGTGTGTGTGTGTGTGCACACGTGACTAGTTGATTTGTATTTTACTCTTGCTATCACCTGCCCAGGGACAACGGATGGAAATTAGCTAGTTAGCTAAATCTGGTACGAAGCATCTCTTCTCTTCTGAGACTAATGTTTTTTTTTGTACAATGTCCCTGTTTCAAATAAACTTATAATAACTAATAACAGCAGTCACCATGGTTACTCACTCTCACCTGCCTGCTGCACACTGAGCGAGAGGAGAAAGAGCTGCCGACTGACATCACTTTTAAGTTATAGCAGTATGCATGGAAATCAATGTATAGAAAGAAATGATTGTACTAGTTCAAAAAAAAAGTAAACCACCGAGGTCCGGACCTCGCGGATATCATCGCCGCCCTCCGTTTCATAACGTAGTTTAATTCTCGTTTCCGTTATCACAACAGGTGAGCTTCAGGTGGAGAGGCTTGTTGGTAACCTTTAAAAAATAAGAGAGAGCAGAAAAACATCGGCATCATCAGTTTAAACACCGGGTTATATCTCCCATCACTGAGTGTCTGAGCTCCGCTCTGTCTGACTCTCAGCAGACTGTTTAACGTCTCACCGGCTCTTTTAGAGTTTGTTGTGTCGCTATTCAAACTAAATTCGTAGGCTACAAACCATCACTTTGCAAACCCTTTAGATAGCCTAACTGTTTCTTGCCCCCTCTCGGTTTGGAAATAACTCTAACAGTTGTATATAACCGGGATGAAGTTGTTTTTACAGACTAACTCTTAAGTTTCATTTTCATGTTCTGCTGCTGCGGAGCAAAAGGGGAGGGGGAAACGCGTCTGTGTGGGAGCCTTAACTGCAGCATAATAGAATAAACACATTAGCCCGGTCCTACGATCTCTTTGTTTTGGCAGAAGGTCAACACGTTCATATCCTCTACTCTAAGATCGTTATATCGCACCGAATTTACCTACGGGTACAAATAAAGTAAGCTGAACCTGAACCTGGAAATAAGCCCAATAGAAGCAACTTGGTGGACTTAAATAGTCCAATAAAGTTTTGATTTTGTCCCTCAGCTCCAGTATGTAGGGGATCGTGTGTGAGAGAACAGCAGCTATACAGTGTCTCTACAGTAGGCTATGTCATTTCTGGACCATGTCCCACTGAGTCAGCTCAGACAGAATCACACCTCCACATCCGTTTAAAGGTCAGACAAACGGTTTAGAAAAGCACTGTAAAACTTAATCTCTAATACATCATAGATCACCACTAGTAGCGTTATTTTAATAACCGCAGAGCACTTAGCAGCATGCATGGATGTGCCAGCGATCCATCTAATAATGAGCGTTGTGCAGGAGCCATTTGTCTTGGGTTAGAATCGTATTGTCAGTTTTTAATTCACACGGCTCTCATCAGAAAAGCCCTGAAGGTTCTCATCATCATCTGCACCCGAATATATTAATCACTAACCTCACAACACACACACACACACACAATGAAGCATGCATTCGGTGCTCAAACGTTACACAATCCTGTACAACATTCCAACACTCAAAAAAAAAGTATCGCTTGCACAAAAAAAACAGACTTATAATTAACGAAAATAATGATAATGATCAAATAATACACACGCAGATGCAAAAAGTGCATATTGCACATGTGTGCAAATACCTGCATACACATAAACGCCAACATCTATCTCACACACACACACACACACACACTTACTCTCTCCCCCTCTTTGTGTTATTATTGCCTGGCTCCATCTGACTGTGACTAAGTGAAGAGCTGTCTTCATTTGTTTCAATCTGGACCACTAATGTTCCCAGTGCCGTAAGCTAGCACCATAGGTCACACACATTAGTCTGACTGCCTCTGCCTGTGCGTGTGTGTGTGTGTGTGTGTGTGTGTGTGTGTGTGTGTGTGTGTGTGTGTGTGTGTGTGTATGTGTGAGAGAGAGAGAGAGAGAGAGAGAGAGAGAGAGAGAGAGAGAGAGAGAGAGAGAGAGAGAGAGAAAGAGAGAGAGAGAGTGAGAGAGAGACAAGGAAGTGATGTTTAAAGCACAGCACAAGCTTTGCTGTTTTGCACAGTTCTATTGTGGTGCACATTAGCATATTGTTCGACTGGCATCATTTAAACAGCGCAGTAACCACAGTTCATCATGTAGGAGAACAGGCTTTTATGGCTTTTTTGTTGACCAAGTTTAGGAGCACAAAGAGGAAGGAAATATAAAACTATGAATTTAAAATGGAACTGTTGCATCTGTTGCTGATACATGACGGGAGAATCTGTCTTACACAGACAGTGGAGACTTTTAAATCTCTCGTATTGTTTGGCATCAGACAGTAAATGAAAGTAAAGCATCAATGCTAGCTTCATTCCATTTGCACTCTTTGCTTCCACCATTGACCCCACTCAGCTTTTGGACTTATAAATTGTGCTTCTTTCTCCAGAAACTATCATCTGGGTCTCCCAGTAGCTGCATGACGGCTTCATTTCCATATCAGCGTACATGTTAACAAGTCAGAGCTTCACGCCAGCTGGTCCCAACAAAAATGAATTTGAAATAAAACAAGGTCATGAAACATGAAGGCTTTAAGTACATTGTGTAGATCATTAAATAACAACAAAGGGGATTTTTCTTCTCGTACAACCTTTCTCTGTACCTGCCTAACTTGCAGTTTCCACAGGATCTTTGTGTGCCGTGTTACATCTGTCCCAAGTGGTCAGGAGCTGATGACACCCTCTCTAGTCAATGCTCGTGTTTACACTGCAAGCACCACGCGTCTCTCTTGGGCGTGCGAGGAACTCTGTCCGCTCTGCTCCATTCCAAATTCGCCCCAAGTGTTAGACGGATGCCCGCTGCAAGTATGTGTCAACAGAGCATATCGATTCGGGCAGGAAGTCAGACAAGGGAACGCATAGAGCATCCGGTCCATTTCAAAATAAAATACAGACTTTGATCATATATCCCATCATGTTATCAACATTACGTCAAAACTGTCACAAAACGAATATCAGATCGACCTCTGAAAGACGAGGTAACCTGTGGCCAACAGGGTACCCCGTGCTCCATCTATACGCTCTTATAGGTGCGCATGGTTGCAGGAACATACCATGACAAATAAATCAGAATCAGAATCAGAATCAGCTTTATTGGCCAGGTATGTTTAACACACGAGGAATTTAACTTGGGTAGACTGTACTCTCTTTGTACAAAGGTAAAAACATTAAATATCAACGATAAACTAAAAAATAAACAAATAATTAAAGACTAATATGTACAAGACTAAGTAAGATAATATAATAGTGCAGTGGTGAGTAGTGCAAAAAAAGATGCTGAAATGAACATGAGGTAGTTATTTTTTTTTACAATATTTACATTAAAGAGTGTGTGTACATGGTAATTTAAATAAGATAAAAATAATATATATTTGCGTATATGTACAGTCACAGTGACAGTTTTGTCCCAGGGTTTATTACACAACGACAGGTCTGACACTCTGTGACTGTTTAGCGTTCATCAGAGTGACAGCCTGGGGGAAGAAACTGTTCTTATGACGGGTTGTTTTGGCGTACAGTGATCTGTAACGCCTGCCGGAGGGGAGGAGTTTGAAAAGTTTGTGTCCGGGGTGTGAGGGGTCTGCAGTGATGTTGCCTGGCCCTGGACCGATATAAGTCCTGGATGGGGGGAAGTTCGACACCGATGATCTTTTCTGTATCCGTCAAAAATCAATAATCAATGGCACACTAAAAACAACTTGACTGTATTTTATTGTGAGCAAACTATAAAATACGTTATTTTCAGTAACCTGTGTTTGCATTGAGTTAGGGTGCACGCCACTGGAAGGAGCAAAGCCACAGTGGAGACACGCACAAGGATTTTGTGGAAACCACCAGTTACTCTCTGTTCATTTCTCCCTCTGTTTAGAGAGTTGTCTCTACCCTGTATGTAAAGCAAGTATCTGTTAAATGTGCTTAAAAGATCTTTTTATTCTAAACTTTTTTAAAAGACACCTGAAACACCCCTGGATTTGTCAAAAAACGTCTTTAAAACATAGTCCAAAGTTAATAAGTGTCCACTTGAGGCTGTCTGCAGAAGGACCAGAAGTCACATACACACACATTCAAAAAAGTCAGTTTTGACAAAAGTCATGTTTACAGCCTGGTTCAAAAAACGAAATAGACTGAGCTCATGTCTCGATCAGCACACATTGTATTGGATTGCATTTTTGATTAGCTCATCAGTTTTGGTTTTGTAAGCGTTATTCACATTAAGGCTCTGACTTGATTGACAGGAGGGCGTGGTGTAACAGTTTGTCAGGAGACTGGAAACCCGCCTCAGCTCCAGCTCTCAGCGTGTTGTTAGACTGACTGAAAGTTAGCGTGAGACAGGTTTCTTGTTTGTCTGTTTCATTGCTTTTATGACTGATCACTTGTCTCCATTGTATAAATTGTATTTGCACTTTCTGCCTTCTTCATGCCGTTTACTGGTGTGCATGCACTTTCATGCATTGTTTTGTTAGCGACGTTGTTTTATTTGTTGAATATTGTTGGTTTCATTATAAACTCCAGCGGAGAAACACTGACATAAATTAAACCTAAGTACCTTCTTTGCTCTGTGCTTTTTAAAAGGATCACTCCTTTCAGCATTGGTACCTGGGTTATAGATGAATCATCCAAAACAACAATTATTCAAAAGACAAACAGCTCTTTGTGGACTGCTGTGTGCGTTTAAAGGATGTGATCATGTTTTACTGCATCATATATCTTTGTCATAGTTTTCACACAGTAAAATAACGAGGCTACAGTTAAATCTCATAGCTAGATGTATGTATAGAAGTAAGACAGAAACATTGAAGACCGTTTTCAATTTCAAGCTTGGTAAATCATAAACAGTGTTTCATAAAGACAGCACGATAACACGCCATGGGGCCGCATCGAGCCAGTTTACTGTCGTCAAACCTGCATTAAACACTCATGCAGTGAGCGCAGATTTCTGGCTGTCGGCTCAGAACTTGTAAATGAATATTAGGAAACGCTGAACACACGCACGCACACACACACACACACACACACACACACACACACACACTCTTCTCAAGATATTAGGGACGAAGCTGATGACAACACTCTAAGCTTCCTCTTACTATTCTGGACAACAGCTCGACAAATCTACCCGATGCATCACACACACAGGTAGAACAGAAAAGTAAACAAGTTCACGCAGACACTCACACGCACGCACGCACACACACTCACGCACACACTCACACACACACACACACACACACTCACGCACACACACACACACGCACCCTGTTAAAAATATGCACTGCTACAGCTCTGCAGCTCTAATGGAAACCCCATCCAATCTAATTATGGGAGTTTTTTGTAGTTTTTTTCTCTCGACGCGTCTGATGACACACAGGTTCTGTTTGTTCTGCTGTATACCTGCACAAACAGCTCACACACACCCACACACGCACACACACACCTACGGATGCTTTTATCCGAACACGTCCGCAGGAAGTTCAAATTCTTGATCGATAATTTCTTTCTGTCTCCCACCTCGCAGCCACACCCGGCACACGCTTTCAGAGCTCATTTTTAATTCTTTCTCCAGGGGTATCTCTTGATTTCTTTTTTACTTTATTCCTGGATTTTTCCTCTCTCCCTCTTCCTGCAGTATTGGAAAGGCTGGCTCATGTCTGTGATAGATGGTTAATCCATGGTTTCCCTCTGAATATTTCATGTACAGTACGTCTTTTTTACCTTCCATTTTCTACAACTAAATCAATGGCATCGGTATCGGAGTGTGTGTGTGTGTGTGTGTGTGTGTGTGTGTGTGTGTTTGAGGTAGATAATAAAACCTTTCTCAAGTCTTTCTTATGTCTATTTAAAGGATATCGTTCATGTGTTAAAATGCCCGCTTGTTTGGCTCTAATTCTGTTTTTATTGTATTCAGAATTCAGTATTCACTGTATCAGAACATGAAACAGAATTACACAGGAAATATGATCTTAAAACTCGGAAGGTTTTTAATGACAAAATTTGAAAATTAGGGCTGTCACACATTTTTAATGACGATTGATCGCTTAATTTCAATAGTTAATCGCGATTAATCACATTTTTATCATATGTTTGTCCATTATTGCGCATTTAAAAATAAAAGTTCTTAGAATTTTATTTTGAATGTTTGTACTGTCTTAAGCGAATAGTACTTTGCTTGTTATTTGTATTTAACCGTGCTTTTATTTTGAAATAAAGTGAGGACCTTTCGGTAGATGGAAGGTTAGGACATGAACCTAGAGATGGAAAAAGGAAGTGGTTACTGATCCTACCTGACATCAAACAGCTCAAAGGAACGGTAACAAAGGTCAATGTGTGATGTCATAAGGTGGATATTACTTTGGACTCGTCAGCTGAGCTGTCTGAGAGTTTGTTAAAATGAAATGAGACATTCAAAGATGCAGCAGTGTCCTTTTACATCACTGTGACTACAGGGAGACACTGAGGAGGAATATCTACGGTGAGACTAAAGGGACAAAATAGCATGAGATTAATCCTGATAAAAACAACACGAATGCATTCATTTTACACCTTAATTAGTCGCAATTAACTACCTAAGGCTGACGGCCATATTGTAAATAATTCATCATCAGTAACCACGATGTGCAGCAAATATGGCAGATTGATTTAGTGTTCCTACACTTCAAAATACGATGCTGCAGGGTATTCGTCCAGTCAATTCAGCACAGAGTGAGCTACAAAGTCATGTCATCATGACAGAGCAGCTTGTGCTTTCTTAAGTCGATCGTAACAGAGAAGTTGAATATGTGGAGAATGTGTTGATCATCTGGAAACCATTGTGCACATAAACACACTTATACTTCATTGAGCAGCAGCAGGATGTTCAGAACGTCTTTACCTTCATTCATTATAGACTCGACGTGACACAACAGGAAGCCGACAACAAAGAAAACTTCAATGGAAGACAACAACATGAAAAACACTGAAAAGAATTCAAGCTGCTTCAACATGAAGTGCATCTGAAGGATAAAGACTTTATTGTTCTTTATGTTTGTTATCTTCAAAAGGTACCGTGACAGAAACAACACCTACAATGTTGTGCAGCTTTCCTGATTTCCTTCTTCTTTTGTCCGATGTGAGCGTTGCCTGTATACGTCAATAGATTCATAGTGCCCTCTTCACCCATCAGGAGGAAGATGAACACACCGTTATTTTTAATTTGAGAGATATTTGAAAGTATTTTATAACACTGTCATGCATTGATGGAATGCCCAGCACAAATGAGGCCTAATAATGGTCAGTGGACTTGAGCTTGTATCGCGTTTTTCTACTCTTCTTACTACTCAAAGCGCTTTTACACCCACGGTCACACCTACACATTCACACACTGATGGCAGAGGCTGACATGTAGAGTGTCCATCAGAAGTAACTAATCCCATTCATACACAATCATATGCTGCCAACCAAGCAGCGGGAGCTATTTGGGTTAAGCCCAAGGGCACATCGGACATGTTGCTAAAGAAGAGCTGCAGGAGCTGGGGATCGAACCCCTGACCTTCCGGTCAAGGGACGACCAACTCTACCAACTGAGCCACAGCCGCCCCACGTGACCTGTTTATTCAGTTCTGTAATTTATGTTTTGAAAAAGCAATATTCAAAATAAAGTAAAAAACAAAACAAAAAAAAGCCATCCTACTGACTGATTTAAAAACATATTTCCATATTCAGTTTGATTCTCTTTTTAAGTTTATACTTTGAGAAAAGGAGATATGACCTCGAAGTAAATTCAAATACCGACAAAATATGAGTGAAAAGATTTGTTCAAAATAGTTCAGCTGCTGATTTATTGATCATGTCCTTGTTGAAGTTTGTTCTTAAGGGCTGGATAAAAAGCAGTGTGTCTGTTGTTAGTGCTGAATAAATGTCTTCTTTTAGTGTTTGACACCTTTAAACATTATTCCCAATAATCCAAGTTTCCCCACAGGGAGGAAATGTTTCTCTCCAACAGTTAATTTGTACAGATCACAGCTGTTTGTAGCAACACAAATGAACCTTTCCTCCTGGTTGTTGTGTTGCTTGTGCTCTCCTCTCTGATGCTGCTCTCTCCGAGCTGGAAGTCTTCCTGGCTTCTGGGAGTGCGAGGAGGCCCTAATGGCTCCAATGGGAGTGACACCAAACTGTCTTTGATAAATTGTTTTTAAATTACAACATAATTTCATTTAGGCAGCAATTTCCACAAGACTCCTACAGAGAAGTGATTCAGGCTACATCAGGATTGGCTTACAAACACACACACGCGCCCGCATGCTCTCACACACACTCATGCAAATGTGCACACGCACAGAAAGCCAGAATCATCTGCCCGGGCGAGGATAGTGTTACATGACCTGCAGCCCGGAGGCTAACCAGATTACCGCCTCCAAACTACTAAAGTGGTCATTAAGGACACTCTCTCTCCCTCTGCCTCTTTGTCTCTGCCTCTCGCTCGCTCGCTCGCTCGCTCTTCGTCATCATCATTCTCCAACCTTTTTCCGTCATTTTTCTTAATTATTTCTCTTTATCTATTTCCTCTGCATTTCATGTTTTCGCCCACTCTCTGTTCCCTCTTTCTCTCCTGCTCCGACTTTGTTTTTCTTTAATCTCTGTTTCTCTCTGCGAGTGTCGTTTGCTCTCATCAGTCCTCATCCCTTCATCGGTTTCTCTTCTTTTTTTACTCTTCTCTCTCCGTCTCTCTTTCCGTCTTTGCTGGTAAAAGCTTTGATTGTTGCTCTTCTAAGTATTACTGCTCCCACTTTTAGCCGTGCATCATTATACACAAACACACACGCACACGCACACACACACGCACAAACACCCACACACACACACACACACACACACATTACCAGCAGTCATTACACAGCTCTCATGGTGTTATTCTCCAACACACTCATGCTCACGCTATGTGTTTTCAGTGATGAATGTCTAAATGATCTGTAATGATCTAAACTCTGTTAGCCTGGCCCCACCCAGGCAAACACACACACTGACACACACACACACACACACACACACATGCACACACACTTAGGAAAAGCTAATTACATGCAACTTACTCCTGGTTTGAAAACATTTGGATACAAATTTCAATAAAAAGTGCAACTGACATTTGATACACCTGTAAGATCAAATCCTGAAACGTGCTTCCATATTGTATGTTTGACTTCCTTTTAAAATACCTGTGTCTGTACTAAATGGATTATTTGCATGTAGGTGGACTACAACAACAATGGTGGACTGTTTGAGAAAATGTCACTGGCATGACTCCCCGTAGGATCACTCAAAGAAGCAAGCCCACCTCATCATCTGTGCACACAAACTTTTATATTCCCAATTTCTGTATGTTGACACCTCAGTGCTTTGTAGAAAGAAGAGTATGTGAGCATGTCAATCAATCAACCGATCAATCTTTCTTTTTATAGCCCCTCTTTATAAAAAGTGTTATCTCGAGACACTTTACAAAAGAGCGGGTAAAAGACCTTACTCATAAGACCCAGCTTAATCCATCATGAGCACTTTAGCAACATTTTAGCAAATGTTACAGTGGCAGGACAAACGTCCTTCTTTAGCTAATCCAGGCTCATGATGAACAGCCGTCTACCGAAACTGCACCGGGAGCATGTTCGTGTTGTGTCATTAGAATGTCACATCCCCGACTGGCCTGGCATGCATACGACAGTGTTTTTCATCGTTTTTCGCGGATCAGTGATTTATCTTCGATTGTTATGAGAAGATTGTTGTTTTAATGCAGAACTTTTTTGGTTTTCTGCTAAACATGATCTTAGTTTTCAAAGTCAGGGCGGCCTAGATCATTTTTAAAGGAGAAAACGATGGAAAAAGGCACAATGATTTTGATCTTGCAAAAAAAACAAAAAACATGCGAGATGCTGATTCCCACAGGACTGATACTATCACATAATAAAAGGTGATTAAATTCCACACACACACACAAACAAAACCCAAACGCACCATCAAATCACACTATACTGTAAGATAAGACTATGAACAAACAGACACATGCATTCAACACATCAGGACTCCGCATGGAGCGCTTTGCTTCATAGTAATCAACAGACTGCTGATGGTAATTCTGATGATAATGTATGTAAAAAAAAAGATATGTAGGTTTGAAGCTGCTAAATGGCACATATGCTGCAAACAGCCACGGGCCACAGTCAGCTCATTAAATGATTGTAAACACATTAGTGTTAAATAAATTGTCTGCTGGAGGTTTTTCTCAGCAGATTTAACAGCTAAACAGGAGAGACGTCCACATTGTTCCGCCCCGACACTAACAGAGCGAAAATCTGCCTCAATTAAATGAGTCACCGTTTCTCTGCCAGAGACATCATAATCAGACTGTGTGCACAGAGAGATGCTCTTATTTACCTCGGCTGCAGACACAGCAATGTCTTAATATGACGCTCATTAAAGAGCTGGGCCTTTAGGTGTCATTTTATGAGCTTCTTTTGGCATATTTTAGACACAATGCAAAACCAACATACACCTTCGGTTGTAGAGTTTAAGAGATATGACGCATTTAAAGTTACTATGATTAATTACATTTCAATAAGGATAAAATAGGGATGTGGGCATGCCTTTACACTGCTGATAATACTCAGAATATCTCATAAAGTGCACAATATATTTCAAAAATGTGTTTGTGTTTAAACATTCAGACTGTTTTAAATTAATATATTTTACATCTGTTTTGCAAAATCTGATGCAAGCTTTGTTAGTTTTTTTATGACCACATTTCAGTACTTTTAGCAAGTCAAATGATTGTTTTTTATCCTTTTAGTCAAAGGAAGAATGTGTGACTTTTTTGATCCAGGAGATGTCTCACCTTTAGCACCTGCATGAAACCAAATCAAACTGCTGTTTGGCGACACCTGCGCCACACTGAAACCTCCGCTCTCCTCCAGTGACACACCTCCAATCCCCCTCCACTCGTGTTCACACAAAGGACTTTAGCGCAAGTGGCCGACAAAATTGTCCTTAGTTCGAGCTGCAGTTGCCTGTGTCCTGCATTGTTGTGTTAGCGGGCTAATGTTAGCACTCTTTAGTTAGCTCATAGCTTCACATCGCATGTAAATCGACACAGAATGACCATGATCTAAAAACCCTTTCATGACATCCAAATAAGCAGTGAGTATGTTCTTCTTCCTTTCTCTAGTCCTTGACTAAAACAGCTTTTATACCCGTCCATGTAAACACGGCTCGGACAACAACACAGCCAGCGCGACTCGAGCTCCTCACTCATCGTAGACAGTAAAATGTTGCACATTCTTCCTTTAAAGTTCAACAGATAAAAGATACATCAAGCATTTGAAATAGTCCAAAACAATGCACCACAATACACAACAGTACCAATTCAGGCCCTGAATGGTGGTTGTCACATTGAAAGGCTACGAATGAACAGAATCAGCATTCAAAAGCTTGTCTCAAAGAATCTTAAATTGAGTCATACTCTAAGTTGACAAACAGACAACTGCTGGGATAAAAATGGAGAGAGACAAAACAATGGCGTGAAAAACTCAAATATTTGTTTCTTTCTCCTCTCGGCCCTCTCAATATTGTCTCTCTTTTGCTCTTGTTCTCTTTTTCAACCCCCCATCTTCTGTCCCTTTATTTCATCCCAGGGACAACACTGGGGTTGACTCCTGCTGTGTGTTAGTGTGTGTGTGTGTGTGTGTGTGTGTGTGTGTGTGTGTGTGCGTGCGTGCGTGCGTGCGTGCGTGTGTGACTTGTAGCCACGTCCAGCCAAATGACCTCTCCTGGGGCAATGGCTGCTGTCTTTGTTTTATGACTTGTCATAAAAGTGGCTTCTCTATACACACACACACACACACACACACACACACACACACACACACACACACACACACACACACACACACACACACACACACACACACACACACACACACACACACACACACACACACACACACACACACACACACACACACACACACACACACACGCACAGCAGGAGTCCACAGTGGCCTTTACACAATGAAAGATATATTGTAAACATGATCCCATGTGCGTATGTGTGTGTTTCCTCTGGGTCTTTGAATAGTTTAAACTGAATTGTGCTCAGACCAGCAGCAGGCCACATAATGACCTCACAGACATACAGTACATGTCTTCAGCCTGGGTTTCTAGGTTCCTCAGAAAAAGAAAAAAGTGGCTTTACTTTTTGTTAACAGCCCAACCACAGAGACTAGCAAAGGTCAGAAAGTAACACACTGTGAAGTTCACTGATGCCTTTCCCTCAATTTTTGTAGCAGGCAGTAATTTGTCACCACTGGTAAAAAACAACATTTTAACCATATGCCTATAAGACTACATTTATCAGTCAATATCACAAGAGCGATAGTGACGCTGTACTGAATATCAACACTGCTGTTATTGGGTCACAGTCCCCAGTTTGCTGGTGTTTGGAAACATTCTGATAAAATTGTGCAAAGTGCAAATGTAGTTGTCTGAGCTGTCCTTTGTTTGCATCCATAATCTTGTGTTATTGGCTCCTCCGTTTGCATAGTGAAGAGCTTGATGGTCTCCGTAGTTTGGCTGGGGGGTAGGGATGTATCCATGGGGTTGCAAGGTTGGCCTAGGCCCCACTTCAAATCTGATGTGCCATCCCAAAAATCCCAAATCAACTAACTTGCGTGTGTTGCAACCTAGCAGCAACTTCCAATGCTAATGCAGAATAGCACAAACCTGCAGTTCCTCAAGTGTCCACTTGAGGCTTGCTGCAAAAGCCCTGAAAGTCGCATACACTCCCCATAATGAAGTGCCTGTTTTGAAAATAGAAATACACGTTTAAAATGATCTTGGTATCTCTTAGCTCATTTCTATATTGGTAAAACTTGGTGGCGTTTAAGTATTCTGAAATAAAAGGAGAAATATATAACTTTGACACCTAGTGTTTAAAATGGGTACTGCAGTCCAAATTCAAAACCTTGAAGAGAGCTGATATTAGTTAGGACAGCTGAAGAGAGACAGGAAATGTGGGGAGGAGAGAGTGTGGGGGATGGCATGCAGCAAAGGGTCAAAGGCGGATAACCCATGGCCGCTGCGACAAGGACTAGAGCCTCTGTACATGGGGCTCGTGTCCTAACCGCTAGGCCATCCGGTGCGCCGGAAAGGACTTTTTTAATAAACATCCAAAAAGTGAGGAGGCTACCAAAAAAAAATGATGCAGGAGGTAAGAGACTGCCCCCTAGTGAAATACAATGTTTTTTACAGAACTTTAAGATACACACACACACACACACACACACACACACACACACACACACACACACACACACACACACACACACACACACACACAGCAGAGGCACTAATAGAAAGTCAATATGAGGACAAGAAAGAGCAGAGTTTGGGGAAATGAGAACCTGGATTAAGACTGGATTTTCTTTCCCTCTGTTGTCCCCGATGTGGTTTCATGGAGCTCCAGAGCAATACGATGGATGAGAGCTTGAGTCAGTGAGTGATAGATAGAAAAGGAGAGAATAAAAAACCCTGCAATAACCTGATTTAAATGGCTACAAGATGTAATAAAGTACTTAAACAAGACTCTCTACATAAAAGCAACAGGGGGGCATTAATGTCTGTTTCACTTTTATACATCCTCCCGTTCAGTGGAGTCACTGTGATACTTTTAACAATGACATTAAATTAAACGAGTTTCAAAAAGCTCGATGAATGTTCCCGCTCTAAATGACTGTGGTCAGCATATTCTCTTTATCTCAGAGGGATTTTCTTCTTTGAGATTTATTAAAGAAACAAACCAGGAAGGAAGTGTGTGACCATAACTGTAACTGAACTTTAGTCTATTTTAAAAACATCTACATAATTATCATCTCTTTGGTGGTCAGTTTATAAAAGAACATTAGATTAAAAACACTAATATTTATTTTAAAAAGAATCTTTGACAGCAATAGAAAACATTTAATAACTCTGTATTTTTTTTATATTAAATTGAGTAAATAAATAAATATCATCAACCAGGAAGAAAGAAAAACGTGTGTTTATTCCCCTAGTAAGCCATTGACATTTGGCACAAAATATTTTAAAAACTAAAAGTTCGCCGGCTAACAACACAACATGTGACGTCTGAGATCCGTGTTGTTTTCATCATCACTGGTTGCACACCGGACAGAATGAGCGCTGCTGCGTCTCGTCACAGTAAACTGAGATTAATTAACCTCCGTTAATTATTAACAGACACAGACTGTGCGTTTTACACCCTGTTTTTATCCTCTGGGTGAAGGAGTAAACTACAGATTTACTGAGAACAGAGGAAGTAAAGGAGGAGGACAGAGAGGAGGAGACATGAGCATTATTTAATTAGCTTTGATTACTGTTAGGATTAGCAATGCTAATAAGCGCCACAGCTAACAGTGACATTTACAGGCTGAATATGTGTTTGCAGTGGTCTTTGAATTGATCCTCATTTTACTTAAATTAAACTGGAGTCCAACATCTCATCGTGACTGACGATGCACGCTAATGTGGAGTAAGACGTGACGAGAAGACTCCACTGTTTGAAACAGAACAAACAACAACAACAACAGGATTTTTATGTAAAAAAAAAGAAACTCATTCAAGAGCTCACTTTGAGTTTAAACATAAATAAAAGTGTGTTGTGTATACATGTTTTACATTCTGCTATGTAGTGAGCTAATAAGCTTTAATGCATATTCAAAATCTCTGTTAGGCCATATGTTCACCTTTTTTCGGGCAGAAATGCACCAGCTGTGCGCTCAGAAGTGTTTGCGTGAAGCGTTTGTGCGCTGAGAAGAAAAGCGCTGCACGTCCGTCCTGTCTCTATGACAACAGTGTGTTGACAACGGCCGCTGTATGACCGACACTGCTCACTTCCTTTTACTGTATGTTTTTTATTTTCCAATAAGAGACAGAGCAGAGAGGATGTGGGTTAAAGACACGATCTGTAGGTGGCAAAACTCAAGGGAACATCATACATTTGGAAAACAGCACCAGCAAATATTTTAAAACTTGAACGCTCGGAGTCGCGGCACATAAAAGGCGGAAAGCTCGGGAAAGAAAAGACGCAGCGCTTTTTCTCCGGGTGGCCACCTGCTGCTGAGAACGCTTTCTGCTCCTTTAAAACATTAAAGAAAAAAGACGCTGGCACTCGGTGGACACGGAGCCACATAACACATCCTGCACCTGTTTTTAAGATCATTATTTGTCTTAAGTTTTTTTACAGACACACATTTAATCATGTAAATATGACCCTCTCATCTGTCAAGAACCTATGCTGTGTCACCAGAGAGAACATTTAACTGTGTACAAAATGAGGACATCAATGAACAAATGACATAAATCACTAACTTGAATAATAAAGCATGCAAACCTGCTTCATGGCCTGCACACATACCAGCATTATTCTGTGTTTCCTGGACAGGATGTCGTAGTCCATCTTTATCTTTTGTGTCATGCTGTTTGCTTTAAGTGTTGTAGTCAAGACCCCACTGACCGAGACCAAGACATACCGGAGTGCTCCGAGGCTGAGACAAAGACCAAGACATTTAGGGATCAAGACCGAGTCAAGACCAAGACCAATGCAGGGCGAGACCGAGACAAAGACCAAGACATTTAGGGATCAAGACGAGACAAGACCAAGACCATAAATATCACAGAAAAATCATCATCTTGTGTACAGCTGGCGTGTCAATCATTAAGACCGTATCACCGGGAGGATTGCAGCCGTAAACGCGGGATAAAAATCAAATTATAAATAAATTGAAGACCGATTTTTGAGTACTATAACACTAGCTGCTTTTTCTTCCCCATTTTTGATCCACAAACTAACACTACATACACAGAGGCCTCTGATTCAGACCTGTATTTATTTGTCAAAACATGCGGCAACACCAGACTAGTAAGACGGGACTGGGCCTCAAATTGAGATGAGCTTTTGTTTGACGTTTTAGGCTATCTTATCCATTTTTTTATATTTGATATTGCAGACATTTATGAGAAGCATAACTTAGGAATTTGTTCTTTTTCTTGTATGTTTGGTTCTCGAGGGGTTCGGTCGGGTCAGAAATTAGAGCAACATCCATCTAGCTCCAGGAACAAAAGGTGGAACAGTTCGGGGCTCATGAGCACCTAAACAATACGTTAAACGTTGCTATATATTACAAATGAATCGACTGATGCTTGTGTTGAGCTGTTGTCTTGTGTTTTTAACAACAGAAACTAAAAAGATCAAATTCAAAGGGAGATGAGACGTTCTCTGAAACATCACATTTAAATATGCAGTGTCAACCTTTAACCTCGATAAACAGGTTTTTGCAGTGCAGGTCAAAGTGAAACTTTTCCTTGCCATATAGTAACTTCATTTAGTTCCAAAACTTCCCCAAGAACAGATAAATAAATAAAGTATACCTGCAGGAAGAAGAGGAATAATAAAGCAAACTTGGCCAGGAGACACTTGACGTCCACCCTGGCTCGCGCTGACATCAGTGAGACAGCTGGCAGAACCAGACGTCAGCTCGAGCAGCAGAGAAACCATAAAACCAAACGTCTGTGCTGCTGCACAGAGATACCAGCAGCCAATTCACTGCCGACTTTATCTTTTTCTCCAAACTCTGCCTCCTCCTCTCCATCTCATCGTCTCTTTCTTTACTTTTTCTGTCCTCATTTCTGTCCTTTCTCTCGCTCTTTCTCCATCAGAAAAAATAAACAACAACAAACAAACTTGCAGCAAGAATATGAGCGGCACAAAATGTCAGCAGTGTCAGTTTGTCGTCTTTGTTGTCATCCTGGGGGGAGACAAGAGTTTGCGCGCTCGGCTTTTAAAAGGTGCCAGAGAAGTTGAAATTTCCCAGGAGTGCAGGGATTTGTCTGTTATGACTCTCTCTGCTGTTAATCTTTACTCTCTCTGTTTTTTTTAATAGTTAGCCACGACTTTAAGCAATTAGGGAGACTGGGGACAGTTGCAACACTTTCCTCTCAGTAACTCAGAGACTATTTTGACAAGAGCTGCCACATTTTTTTTACATTAAACTTAAATCAGTTAATTATCCATACCGTTTAAAGACGAATACATATGCTATTGGTCACAATTTACATTTAATTAAAGAAGATAGATGTTGCATGTGACCTCAACCATACACTTGTGTCTTAAGTGCTTTTGTTTACATTCAGTGATATTGACATGGACACTAATAAAAAAACAAAACGGTTTATTTACGGTGGCCGGTAGGGGTCACACGCTCAGTAACTGCTGAAACGACGCACATTTAGAAAAACACGTAGCATATTCAGAAATGCTGCACACAAATGCAAACTCCTAAATCAAATGCAATGTCTGAAACACGCTGCAACAAAAACAAACCCGCTGCAAAAAGGCAAAACTGCATTAAAATCAGCGTCACTCTGAGAAGAAGCCAAGGCCAACACTACCAGAGAGTGTTCTCTGTGGGATAAAATGAGAGATGTAGCGTACAGTACAAACGTCACCATCACCCTTTCCCTCTCAGTTTCATACTACAAAGAGTTGAGACAACGTACAAGGCTATTTCACACAATTTACCACGGGACACAACCCAACTAGAAGGTGTCAAAAGTATAAAACGACACCACATGGATTTACCCATCGTGATAGACCTGCAGCCTGTGCATCTACACCTTTTGCCGTTTGGTCATGTCTACGAAATAAAGTCAAATCTGTAGCACGACTTTCTTGTTTCTAACACAAGTTTTGTTCCCACCTGATCGATCCTTCCTGTTTGCCTCGCAGCTAAATGTTGATCCTCTCTGCTGACTCATCTCTCTTTGACTTGTGTGAAAGTCTCTCACTGATGCTCACCGACAGCTGACTGCATCAACAGCATCCTTCTGGGATGTCAAATCAACTTCAGCAACAACAAAAAAAAGATCTTCACCTTAAGGGCACTTAGAAAAGTCGGTCTTCCTAAGTTATAGTGACTTATGTATCAGTTTTCTATTCTATGAATAAGTCCCAATGAGAAAAAAACGACAAATATTGCAGACCCATGACATTGATAATCAGATTTGCAGATTACCGCAGAACTGATATTATTCAGAACAGATTGCAACGTAAAGCTGAGACATTACCTGTGTCATTTTTGTCTCATGTTTAGCAGCTTCACCGGGTCCAGAAAGTAATCTAACCCAAGTTAAGTCTCAGGTTTGATACAAATATAAAAATAAATCCATCTTACAGCAAACGTTGTCTCTAGAACAAGCTGAAGACACTAGCAGAGTCATATTTGAGCAAAACCCTGTAAAAGACTTTGACAGTCGACATGGGTCTTTGGCTTCTAACAACACCACCCCTCTACTTGTCTACTTGACAGTGCTGCTAAACTCAGAGACCTTTGGTGGGTAACAAAATGCACAACATTTAATTCCTACATAATGTTGCTTTAAAAACAGCTTTGGGATAAAGATATCTATTCCCAAGAACAAAGTGTGCACTTATCTGCTGTAATCCACAGTCTTCCTGGAGCAGACTGTGCCTGACCAGAGACATGAAGCTACCAGAGTCCAACAGAGCAGTAACCTGATGCCTATTCAATACCAGTACCACGTTCTCTCTTCAATACCCCTGCTGGGGTCAATCACAAGCCGGGAAGCATAGCAAGGGCCTGTGACTTTAGCTTCAGTACACATAGAGGCTTTGTTAACCCGCTGCTGGGAATGAAAAAACAAGATCCTTACCTGCTGCTCGTTGGTTTGGGTCAGTGTTTGGTTAACCTGAAGGCTCCTGGTTGTTCTCTTCCCTTGCAAGCCTGGGCTGTGGTCGCTGGGATGCATGTAGCTGCGTCCATGAGCTTAAAGTTACTGTGTGGCCAACTTGACGAGGCAGGCCCTCAACTGGCTCATACTCTTTTACATCTGTTGGAGGTATTGGGGTAGATGCTCCAAGATTGTGGCCTCACCAACCTCCCCATTGGTGTGCTGCCAAATCCACACATGGTAGAGTCCCTTAAGGCGGTGGTAGCTCTCCTTGGGTTACTCTACAGGGGGTACGGTGGTAGACTGGACCTGCTGCTGGTACTGCACATATCTGTGGAGATTTCAAACTTGGTCTGTGGTGCAGCTTTCAGGTTAGCGTAGCAGTGGGCTCTTTCCTTGTCCAACGTGGTGAAGGCCTCCCATGCCTCGCCAGTCAGCAGTGGAACCAGCGACACGCCCCCCTTACTCTTAGGACGCTTCTGTGGTTTAGCAGTCTACTTCTAAAAGTCCTCACCAGCTCCTGTTTTAGGTCATAAGAGTGCCTTCACTCAGGCCTATAGGCTGCTCAGGTCTTCTGCTGGAGTCCCAAACTGGAAAATCAAAGCCTCAAATGCAGCCTCCTGCTGGTGTTTTTTTCTGTAGTCCTACTTTTTGCTACCATCAATCATTCAAATTGAGAGAGATTGTTATATTTAAAATCGGTGGCATCAATAACTAATATCGGACATTTTTAGCAGTGAATGGCAGGTGTACGGGGTACAACACTTTGTCGCAGCTGGGGGACATGTTGAGAAAACTGCTCAGAAGAGAGGCCCTCAGGCCTGGGATCACTGCCACCAGACTCTGCTCTCTCCTTAGCTGCGCTGATTAAAGTTCTTTACCAATGCCTATTGTTTTCCCACTGATTTACCTGCATGTGCTGGGGCTTTAGGAGCTGCTAGAGGAACTTGGGACTCCGTTTTCCTCTGACCATGTTGGCACTGTGTCCCAAGCCAGGTTTGCATTGACAGTTAAAATCTTCACTGGAAATATAGTCCTGTGTGGTGTCTTTGAGGTTTGTTATCTTTTGATGATTAGCAACAACCTGACTCATAGGTTGCAGGACTCACTTTCAAACTCCCAAAAGATTTGCAAATAGACATGCAAGTCATAAAATATTATGATGCTGGATGAGTAAGCCTTCCTCACAAGGCACAGTTACATTTTTCACAAAAGATGAAAAAATATTATAAACAAGAATGTGATAAAAGGAGGGAGTTGATTAATCGCTCAGACACCAGTTAATAAAAAAAGGGGGAATTAATACAAAACCTGCACCTCCCCTTCAACAGGCTGTGGACTGACTTCGACAGGCCTAATGCAGCCTTCTTTTAAACTTTAAGCCCCTCCCACAGCCTAATTAATTTATACAATAAAGACATTTTCTCAATATTTAAAGCATTACTGGCTCTGATACCAAGACGTTTGAAAATTATTTTTTAACATTTTATACACATTTCTTTTCATCCACAACAATTTAGTTTAAATTAAAATTGTTGTTGCAAACAAAAGATATACAAAAAATGCCTTCACGTCATCACGTAAGCACGCGAGAGCGGATTTTTTCTCTATTTAATTTACGGAAATGGGATGCTCTTGTTTCTCAACACAAACAGTTGGAGGGGAGACGGAGGGGAGGATGAGAAACGCTCCTCACGGTAAGCTGAGACTGAAAGCTTCTGAAAATGTTTGTATGGATGAAAAGATCTCTAAAGTTGCACCTTTCAGTCGCGTGGCGGACACGAAGCAAGACATGAGCGTGATTGTGAGCTGTGTGATTTATGACGCTGGAGGTGAGCGGGGAAAGTTTGGTGTCAAGTGTGTGTCTGTCGCGCGCTCGCGCGTGTGTGTGTGTCTCGTGTGCGCTGTCGGCTGCTCCGTCACACCACGCCACAATAACACTAAAGAAAAACGTTTATTTCAGAGTTTGATCCTTTGCATGCGTGGGTATTTAATTCCCCTCAAATTTAAATCATATCAATATTTAAAGTATGTCCCGTTAGTCAAGACTATATTATTTAAATTAAATCGACAATCATTTATTCATTCTTCGTCACTGTTTTCTTTTTTACCTGGTTAATTTATTCTCCCCACATTTTGTATATTTATATTTTAATGTTTGATTAATATGTTTGATAAATTTAAGTTTGAAGCATAGCTTTTTTTTTAGTTTAATACCAGGCAATTTAGAAAACAAGAAAGGGAAAAGATTACAGATATTTATAGTAATGTTATGATTAAAAGAGAAATGGTGAAATCATATTTAAATATAAAAGAGATTAATTTGTTTGAAATATTCTGTATAGGCTTCTGGACAGAACATTTAAAACAAATAGAAAAAGAACAAAAACCAACATAAAAGCACAAAGAGGTTTAGAGACAATAAAGGAGCGAGGGTTTGGTTGATCAGATTATTTTTGCCCAATCTATTTATTTTTTTCTAAACATTAAAGTGAGTTATAGTAATTGTGAAAATAACAAACCAAACAAAGTGGCTGCTGCTTTTCCTTTTACAATATTTACTCATAACAAGGTTATCTGAGATGTTCAAAATGTAATAGATGATATTATTAGATTATGTGTCAATAAATCTTCAGTTTTTAAGACAACCAGCTGTGAACATCTGAGCAAAACATTTTACTGGAGGAAAATCAAAATCAAAAATATCCCGTGGTTTCCACTTCTGAGGGGCAAAAAATCTCAGGGATCCACTTTTGTGTACATTTCTGAAATTTGAAAAAGTGTCTCCTTGACTTTAGGCTTACAGTACCAGGACATGAACGATAAAAAGAGAGCACACTGTTTCCTTCAGGTGATCTCCACAGAGCTTGTGTTGCACTCTTCTTTGTTCTTCTGCTTAAGCACAAGGCTGATAGTTTTCTTGTTGCACCTTTTATCTTCTAACATTTTTAACTTCAGCAACTTTTAACCAAGGCAAGAAGAGTCCAAAACAAAGAATATGACATATTATTGTGGACCATTTGCAGTGCAGGAGCTCTGATTGCTTTACAGATTGTTTCATAACCTTTTCTTGTCGAAGTTATTTTGTATTTTGTGTTAAATTCTTTAAAGGTGATCAAGTCTCCCTCTGTGTTCAGTAAATGGAAAACAAAAGGGAAACCATTGTCATACCAGTCCGCCTTAAAAACAGATTTTATATTAATAGTTATAAACCTGTAGCGGGATGATTGTGGGGTTGGTGGTTTATTGTATAGTCTATTTGGCTGTGTGGCTGTACGGGCGTCCAACATCACTGAATGTCAAACTGTCTATCTTTGGTTCCCCGCCCGGATAGTTAAGTCTGCCTTAGGGCCTCATAGCAAATAATTGGTCACATATTGACACAGACATATCAGTACTTGTGTAGCTTAAATATCAGCAGGTCACTGTCCATGGTGCTGAAATAGATACTCATTGTTATCCTCATATCTCTCCGTACCGCCCTTCCATGCCCGTCGTTTCCCTTGGTTCTGTCTTGCATCTCCATACATCCGATACTATACCATACTATACTATATTATACTATACCATATAGGCTACAACATATGCTATACTCTATAGACCATATAAGGGTCCACTATAGGTCTCCGCCCAAGCGGCAACCTCTGGTCTTAAAAATGAAGCCAATGTGGAAGTGCAAAATCCTGCAGTCCGTCGAGTGTCCGCTTGAGGCTGGCTCCAGAAACACCAAAAGTCACTTACACGTGACTGGCAAAAAAGCTGTTTTTACAGCATAAATGAACATGTTTACAGCCTGGTACAAAAAACAAATAGGTCTGATTAGTTATTGTCATCACTGGCACATACTGTACGGGGGGTGATTTTTTTTAAACGCCTCCGTTTTGACTTTGAAAACGATATGTGTTGTCCATAGTTAGCCGCATAGCTGACATGATTGACAGGTGGGCTTGCTGTAACGGTTCATAAAGAGGCTTAAAACCCGCCTCAGCTCCAGCTCTCAGCCTGTCGTTAGGTTGACTGAAAGTTAGGCTGAGACAGGATTTCCAGCATGGCGACGGCTGCCGTTGAGCCTCCAGAGCCCCCTGCAACAGATAGCTGATGTCACTCAGGCTTCGTCCATTAATATTCACAGTCTATGGCTCCGCCCCCTCTGTAGTGAGCCATAGGCTGCTCGCCTGTTATACTGTAAACGTATTCTTCCATAAAATAGTATTGTGTAGAGAAAAAATAATGTGGGTATCATTTAGGCCTGGGCGATATGACTAAAAATGTTATCACGATAAAAATGTTCATATCAGTCGATATCGATAATTATCACGATGAATGTTAAATCATTACTTCTTTCAAATTTAAAAGCTGATTTTTGCTCCTGAGTGAAAGTTTAAGACACCAGATGGTTAATTATGGTTTAATTATTCTTTATTGTCAGAACATGACAAACAATAATTAAACAGAAGAACACTTCACCATCATAAGCTCAGTGCACGGAGCTGGAAACGCCGATAGGACAGTTAGCTGCTGGGCAGTAACACTTAGCCTACTGGCCCGCTGCTTACTGAGGGTCCACACCATACACTGTTTATATTATTTACAATACGCTCCACACTAACACTGGTTTGAGACGTTTGGTCATTTCTTTCCTTCAGTGTGTTTTTAACGGGTCATATTGTGTCAAACAGTGAAGGGTCTGTATGTTGCATGTTATAGCTTCACTCGTCTTCGGCACAGTTAACAGAGCATGTTACTCGTTTTTTGTCGGACTGTAAATATCCAAAATGTCTCCAAACTCTTGAAGCTGAGCGGTCTTTCTTGTCGTGTTGTCGACGATGTTTCCTCCGTGCTTTGAGCCGGTAGGCTCAGCGCTTTCTTCTGTGTCGCTAACGCTAATTTCGGCTGTGTTTTCAATCCGCTCCGAACGTCTGTAAGCCCGCCTATCCATATCCCTGCGACATGATTGGCTGTTTGTCGTCTTTTTCTTCTTCTCTTTAATGTCGGGTGGCAACTAGCGTTCAATGCGCATTAGCGCCCCCCCCGTTTCCCAGTGGTTGGGCGGTGTAATTACAGGTTAAATTCTATAGAACTTTTATCGAACATTTTTCATATTTAATGTAAGAAAAATTATATTGCAATAATTATCGTTATCGTTTTATCGCCCAGGCCTAGTATCATTTAACAAAATGTAATTCTTGTTTGTGGAAGTCAGACGGCTTTATAGACATTTGATCAAAGTGAGCAGAAAGTCGATGACTCCTACTTTACTCTTTTGAATCATTACTGCAGTTTGATTTTTCTCTCGCCCTGTGTATGCTGTCAGTTCACTCTACCTCAACAAAATAATGGATACACAGTGTTTACTTTTTTATATATATATATAAATAATTCTTTTAATCAATTTTAGCTACATAAAAAAACATTGATCCAAAACCATGAGTGCAGAGTCTTGAAGAAATATGACTTAACAGTGAAGAAGTTGTTTGAGCTGAGAGTGCAGATGAGTTCAAATATCTCCAACAGAAATACAGTTTCTAGATGTTCCTATAATGATGTCATTGGTTGGAGTATTTTATCTTTTGTTCTGTTGTCATGGCGAGCAGAGAAGCACTTTAAATTCCTGCTAGACTAATCTTTACCTGTGTCACTAAAGTGTTCATTATGACAGCTTAGTTGATTCTGTCTCACTTGTTCTCGGCCCTCCCTCTGCCTTCATGTTCACCTGATGAAACAGTGCCATCCATAGACTGTGAATGTCTGTGAACCCCGTACAGTGTGCTGATGAGGACAATAAGTGCGTTTAAAGTATGCAACTACTGGCATTGACTATTGCAGAGAGAGAAACAGGCAATTTTTCCAAGTAACTTTCTTTTACCCTTATTTTAAGAAAGGAACAACTTTCTGATATTTTCCCTTTCCATCAAATCATCTCTAAAACCTCAGCGACCTTCACTACGAGAAACGTTTGAATTCAGTGTTTTAATAAGAACCAAAGAGAGGCCATACATATTCACAGCCAGCAGTGATACGGGCTGCGCTCCAAACATTACGGTCCCCAGGGAAACTCTGAACCACAATGAGACAGTTCCTCCCTCCCGTTGTTAAGGCAGTTTTATTCATCGGTACAGCTCTCCAGGCATGCATATTGCATGGCTCAGAAATACTTCTCTATATCATTAGTGTCGTCTACAATCCTGTGTGTGTGTTTCAGTGAATGTTAATAAATGTTTGTGTTTTTGCATTATGTGAAAATGTGTTTTCATACAGATCTGTGCTTACGAGTGTGTGTGTGTGTTGTAATTCAGCGGGATGTAAAGTAGTGGCATTATAAGCACAATGCTGCCTAAGTAATTGCATGGAAGAGCCTTGAGGAGCTGATAACATATTAAAAACCATAAAGAAACACATCATGATGTTCAATAAAACAGACGCCTGCTGCATTATGTAGAACACTTAACTCTTGGTCCAACTCGTTTCTGTCCCCTCCCATCGTCCCCCACCATCGGCTTTGTCTCTCCATAAAATGTGCTGCAATGCACAATTGTAAGTTAATGTATTATTCTCATTAATACCGTATGTAAGTATAATCCTGAATAATCTGCCATAAAAGAAGCTTTCACCCTCTCGGCACTTCCTGAATCTGGACCAAGGTTTCTGAGCAGCATCATCACCTTTAGTGATTAGAATTGAAGTGATGTTTCGAGAAATAAAAGATCTCTGTGGACATCCAAAGCATTTCACCCTCCTGACCCTCCTCCTCCACTTTGTCCCCCGAAGTGAACAGCCTGTGAGGAGAAAAGTTGGTTTCGTTTTCAGGCTCAAGAGCATGAATGAGGTGAGCTATTGATTTTGGTGTTTAGGCCTAACTGTTGTGGACGGTTGAGGTCCGGACTCTGTGCAGACAAGTTAACTTCTTTCATACAGAACTAGAAAATATTTTCCTCATGGACCTGTTTTCTTGGTAGGTCAGTGTGTTTATGTTGGTGGCCCTGTATTGTATAGCAGGTATTTAAAGGCCACTTAGCATGCAGACATGCTTCATGCTACATTTAGAAACCGTATAACAAATAGAAAGAGTTGATTTTGTTGAATGGTGTTTGTCGTGATTCTGCTCTCTTGACTGTATTTTCTCATGTAGGACATTTTATGGGCGTCGGTGTTTGTGCAGGGTGTAAAGGTCACAGTCAAAAGTCTGCAGGTCAGGACTTATAGAAAACTTTTAGGAACCCAGTGACCTGCTCTCTCTACCCTCTGCTCTCTCTCTTTTTGCAGCACTCTAATGTTTAAGTGTGCATTTTTACCAGATGCTAAAAGGACTTAATGAAACGTATTTGCCGGCTGGTGAATCAAACAGCGGCATGGCTGTGAAGGAGGGCGGAGCAGAGAGACAGACACAGCAGGCAGAAAGGAGAGCGACTTCTGCAGCAATCATATAAAATCCTTCATGTTTGTGCATAGCTGTCCAGGTGTTTCTAAGATCTTCAGAGCGTAGCCGCTGTGAAACAATCAGGAAATGATCTCTTATTTCTCCGTATCAATGCTTAAATTGTTACTATTTGCTCTCTCTACCGCTTCCTGTCTCTCTCTCTCATGCTCCACTCGCAGAAGCTTTGGGTTGAAAATATGACTGTTAATCTGTTTTTTCCCCGTAACTTTAGTTCTATCAAACATAAATAAAATGGATTTTGTATCATTAGCACGAAAACACGTGGTATCCAAACAGTAAGTAACTTTGACAACCTTGATAGTAGTACTTTCTCTTCTTCTTTCTTCCTGGTGCTATTGTCTCGTTGTCTGTCCTTTAAAAGTTCACTTTTTCTGTTTGGATGCTTAAAAAGAAGAAGTTCTGGGTCCTGTACCTTATGTGTGTGTATGCATGTGTCTTTATTCTTGTAAAATTGTGCGGCCCAGTTGAGTGTAGCTCATTTTAAAATTACGTGTGCGACCTGACAACTGATCTTTGTTCTGTTATATTCTCTGGTTTGGTCTGTATATTGATGTGCTGTCCACCTCAGCCAGTGACCTCGGATCATTTTGTGTGTGTGAGCGTGTGTGTGTGTGTGTGTTTGTGTGTGTGTGTGTGTGTGTTTGTGTGTGTATGTGTGGTATCAGCAGCATGAAAGGGGGAGTGATGAATTGGTAATTGCTGGCAGTCTGAGTGGGCGCTTCACCGTTTGAATGTTTTATCACAGATTTAGAGCATGGGACGGGGTCTTATTAAATCTGAGTGTGTGTGAGCGTGTGTGTATTTGCGTGTGCACTATCAGGTGTTGGAGAGAGGGGGAGAGGGGGAAGAGATAAGTAATGCAAATGGGAGAGGAGCTAGGAAAAACTAACAGAAACATTAGGGGCTGCTTCACTTTGAATCAGTGCCACCGATCTGTTTTACTAACAAGACAGGCAGGATGGTGATGGTCTCTGCACAATGCGTCTCTCTCTCACACACACACACACAGAAACACACATATGCAACCCATTTCTGTGACTCGATTTTTAAGGGGATTTATATTCATTTGTTCTTCACAGGGATAAGAACAAAATCAGGGCCGCCTATTTATTTTTCCTGCTGTGCTGTACACGCTCACTTTCTGTGCTGCACCTGCTTCACAGAATTATGTGAATTTTTGAAGCAGTCGTGCATTGGTACATACACGCACACACACACGCACACACACACACACACACACACGCGCACACACACACACACACACACACACACACACACACACACACACACACACACAGAACTGCTCGTTAACCTACACACAGGATAAAGCTGTCCTGGTCAATCAGAAGTTATCAAAGCGTAAACTCTTATCACTGATATACACTGCTTAGACAAATCTCCGCTCTGAATCTTTGTGTCTTCTCATTTCACCAGTGTTGGGCATGTTACTGAAAATGAGTAACTAGTTACTACTACCATAAAAACTAACTGGGTTACTAACAGTGACTGCATTCGAAAAGTAACTATTTACTGGGGAAAGTAACTTGAGCATTATTTTTTTTTACTTCAATCCTCATACTGTATTAATGTTCACATTATGAAGTGTTGCTGAGGCAGGATGGTGCTGTGACAACTTTCACATTTCAAATGACACTGTAGTGTGTAGTTTGTTTATTTTACTGATTAGATCTCTGAAGGTAACAGACTCAATTAAGAGTTGATGTGAAGCACGTCGCTGTCAACATACCTGTGTCTATGTATACCTGTAGTCCGGCTTACACATCGTGGAGCAGGAGGTGTTTTAAATCAAGCCGGCTGTTTGTATGGAGTGTCTCCTCCTTGGTGTGCCGACCTAATGTGAGCTACCTGGGTCTCCAGTGTCTGCAGCCCCGGGCTCTCTGACAGCTAGTTTAGCGTCTTGTTGTTTAGGTCTGTGCTTCGTACCTGAGAAGATTTTCCTTCCTGCACATAGACGTCATCTCACGGCTATATTCTTGTGGTTTACCTCAAGCAGGGAAAAATAATGTTGGTATTTATGGAAAAGCGCACAGCTGAATGATCACCTGCTATCACTGTAAGGTAGCTAGCAGGATTACAAACTCCACATGGTGAAAGCAGATGGTACTAAAAGAGCTACACAGCTGCACAGAAACTGCACGTTGTGGACTTTGCTACTTTGCTGAACACGATAAAAATCATCACTCAGGAAGACCGTTTAACCTTTTTACCTTCTCAGAGGCCCCCAGAAACAGACTGTGTTGTACATACTGCTTAGACCAGTGGTTCTCAAACTATCGTACACGTACCACAGGAATCTCCACAATATAAAAAAAAAATCCCGTTCAGCATAAAACAACTTTTTTTTTTTGTCGTACTCTTATCTTATCTATTGGGTTTGTATTTATATTAAATGTGTTTTCCCCTCTAAATTAATGTTGTTTTTGCAACAAACTTCAATCTGCTCAATTTATCCACACATGCGCACAGAAAAACACACCAAGAGTACACCTCGCGTTTTGAAAAGTTCCACTCGATATTCCGTTGTTTATAGGAGTCCAGCACTGAATCAGCAGCAAGCAGCTGTACATTAACATTATTAAAACGAAGCATGAGAAGCTTCAGTTTTGATGCATTTACAAGAGTGTACGGACAGTGGACCTTAACACTCCCTCTCTCTCTTTCTCTGAAGCTGATCTGATTCTGCTCTCTTTTGCTGCGTCTTAACTCTCCACATGTGTCGAGAGGGAATTTTTTTTAAAAAGGGAGTTTTGCTATGTTGAATGCAGAGCCTTATAATATAGAGGCGCTGGTTGCACGGAGCCTGCAAATGAAAAATTAAATAAGAACAGGTCGAAAATATACTTGGGCGGCCCGCCCAGGTATCGTCTATGTGTGGGAAACACTGGAGACTAAATAATTTCAAACAGGTTGTTGGTTTAAAGTTTAAAGTCATGTGTGTAGAAATAGGCCTCCACTGTATTTTAACGTCTACCATAATGGTGGTAGTTGGAGAGCCAAATATTTTCGGAGGTGGTACACAATTTGAAAAGTTTGAGAACCTCTGGCTCAGACCAATACATTGGATTTAATGGTAATTCTGCCTTGAATTGGTTAGCCAGTGTCTGCATAGATTTTTTTCTGCACACTTGATGATATTTCTGAACGTGTATTCAAATGTTTCAGCCCTACGATCTGTACAACTTGAGTCCTATAGGCCTTTTGAACTCAGTATTTCAAATATACAGTGCAGCATGGTCTGCGATAGAATAGTGTATAGTGTCCATATTTTTACTGCCATGTGACTTAAAAGAGTGTGTTGTATGAATAACATCCCTTCAAATCTTCACCACCTGAAGATTTTTACTAGTGATGTACAACAGCCAAAAGTTATGAATTTCCTGTCAACTCTGAATTTCCCTGAGGGAACCTTCCCAAGGGATTAATAAATGTTCTATCTATCTATCTATCTATCTATCTATCTATCTATCTATCTATCTATCTATCTATCTATCTATCTATCTATCTATCTATCTATCTATCTATCTATCTATCTATCTATCTATCTATCTATCTATCTATCTATCTATCTATCTATCTATCTATCTATCTATCTATCTACCTAGTTATGAAAGTCATAATTTATCACATTAACACAGCTTGAAAAAGAACAAGCTGTTTCCTAACGGTTAATAATATTTGTGTATGTGCTGTGTGTGTGCTCTGTTTGCATGATTAATCACACTTAAATCTATTTTTCTGAGCTTAGCATGGCCGCTGATGTTAGCATTGAAAAAAAATAAAACTGATAGCCATGTCTGGCCAAGCCAGAACAAGAATGTCAAACAAAACACAGAAAAAAAAGGGAATTTAAAATATTTACTTATCCTTAATGCCAACCAAATTTCAAGTTTTACTGTACTCTCATGGTAGAAAAAGTTGTGTTGAAACGAAGACATGCTGGAGGAGCAGTTTTTCATGAAGCAGTTGGACTGTGAGAGCGGTGTCAGTGAGCCTGCAGCCGTCCAATCCTCCTCTCTGACCCACACTGCAGGGCTAAAGTTCACAAACACCATATTTTTCTGATCTCTGGAGCTGAGTAAGTAATGAAAATACCGTCCTGAACAGATTGGCTTGATGTCGACTCAGTATGCACCTCCATCTGAGAGGGCTCATCCTCGAAATGTCAAAAACACTGGGAGCAACCTGAGGGCGTCTAAACACCGCTAATGAGCCTCTCTGCAGGAGCCGGCTCTGCCAGGCTCGTTCAGCCTGATTATTATAACGAGGCGGTGCTGAGAACTTTTTTTTATTGGCATACGGCAAAGAAGCCACTCACAGGTGATACAAAAAACTTTGTGTAATTTGTATTTTGTGTTTCCTGTAAAAAAAAATTATTGGGTAATACTGGTGCACTGGTACCTGTGTGGTGTGCGCGTGCGTGTGAGAGTGTGCACGGTGTAATGCAGGGAGGATACAGCAGCCTTGTTGGACTCAGCTGTCATATTTCCTCATTTCACACAACACCGATCCGAGAGAGAGAGAGAGAAAAAGGCGTGAGGGTGTGTTGGGGGGGGGGGTCACCATTAAGTGTAAGAGGAAAGCAGATTGGTCTGAGGGGCAGAAAGAACGCAGACATGGACTCTCACTGCAGGTCATCCATGTCTTGTGTGCCTGTGTTTCTGTGTTTGTCAGACGGTAGTTTTCATGTTTTTTGTCTCACTCTCATAATGTCAAATATGGAAGTTTGATGTCAACTTATTGTTTAAAACATGACAATGCAGCGATCCCTCTACTGTCCATTTTTCACAGGTCTGCGCTCAAGTAATAAGTTTGACATTAGCAATAAACAAGTTAGTCCATTTACCAAGTCCATGTATCTAATGTACTTTAAATGACGTAACCAAAACGGATAGGACTGAACACTTGACTGTTAATAAAACACAGCAATCTTCCTCCTGAATTTGACTCATTCATCGTCCCAGACTGTATAAAACATGGATGTTTAGTCTCAGTGTCGTCACCCATTGGTTTCTAAAGAGGCGTTTTGAAGCCCAACAATGGTGGTCGCCATATTGGAAACGGCATCTCCACCTAACTTTCAATCGTGATAAGGACAAAAAGGTGGTGCTGAGGTGAGTTAATCCTCCCGGAAAATAGCTTCAACACACCCACCTATCAGTCAACTCAACCACTCCCCTAATTACGCAAATGTGTATAAAACGCCAAGCCTGAATTTAATCAATGGATAAAAAAATCTCTCCCAACAAGTGTTGACCAATGACTAAATTAGCTATTCAGACATTTTTTTCCCGAGATGTAAACATGTAAATCTCTAGTGTAAAATTCGACATTTTGATATTGGACTGAATGAGGATTTCCTTAATCTTACAGCCAGCCTCAAGTGGACACCCAAGAAACTGCAGGTTTTTGCACTTCTGCTTTGGCTACCTTTTTTTTTTTTTTACAATGGAGGTTGCCGCTTTCCTCACACTTTACACACCATGCAAACTTTCTTTGAACTTTTTATGCTTTGTTACCTTCTTTAATCCACATCAAACCAAGAAGTTAGAGAAATAATGCTCAGCTACTTCATTGATCAGATTTAGAAGCATTCAGCCACTGACCAAGCTGCCTTAAGTGATGATTGGAGAGTGTGAACAGGCTGGTGTCGTACATCACTGTCTTATTTCTTTGACATTTTTCCCGTGTCTGTGTGTTATCTTTGACCCTATTTCAGTGAAGAGCTGAATGTAACTGACCAAGAGTGTGTGTTTGGAGAGTGTGTGTGTGCATGCAGCCACTCCATCAGAACAGGTAATGAATGTGGGCACAAGCACCAGACGTAAAAAACATTGGCAATCTTTTCTGGATGAAACTACATTCACACTCACAAACACAAACACACACGTTCACTTGGTCAGCTACATTCAGCTGCTTGTTACTCTGAAACACACAGCGAGACGGAGAGCGAGAAGCAGGAGAGAGAGAGAGAGAGAGCTGTAGGCGATACCTTGTGTCCAGGATATCACACTCTGAATGACTTCAGGCAGAGCTGATACCAGAACGCTGGTGTGTGTCGGTGTGTGTGTGTGTGTGTGTGCTTGGCTGCCTCCTCTATCAGGCTGTCATGTGGCTATTTCTCATGGATGTGATTAGCTGCAGACAGGAGCCCTCCAGTCCGACACTGTAATGTAGAAGAACAGCAGGAGATCCACACTCGGCTTCAGCCAGCGGACGAGGCCAAAACCAACTTCCATCCAACTCCATTTATTCTTACAATCATATTTCATTTTGGCATTTGGACCAAAAAATCTAGACCCCAAGATTTTCAAACTAAGGTTTTGTGGCTGATAATCTTCAGCCAAACTCAGGTTGTGTTGTGATACCACATATTCGTTCTCTTTGTCTTAAAAAAAATCCATCTTACCTTTATTTTCCTTTTTTTTTGGTCTATTCTTCTACTTTCCCAACATTGTCTGACCCAAACTTAACTGAAAAGGTTACCGGTTACATGAATTTACGATGGATTTTTTTGTGTAATCCAACTTTTACTAAAAAAACACAAAAACATCAGAAAAAGGACTAAACACATACAGCCTAAATAACTGAAGATGATATCAAAGAAAATTAATTAAGGACAATATCATTAAATGAATTACATGTGACTGTTTTAAACCATGCAGTGACTGATAATAGTTTGTGAATGTAAAGTTTGGTCATGCTTTTTTAAAACCTGGTTGTCTTTTTTTAATGTATTCCAATAATTTTTAATATTGGAGTTTTTACACTGCCACAAAACTCCTGAAAACGTCCCAAAATCTTTGTGTGGAGCTTCATCGTCTCCTCTGCTTCCCCTCCTCCTCTACTCTTCTTTTGTTCTCATTGAGTTAGTCATCAGCCTTCTTTGTTTTTCTGAAGCAACCTTTTGTTTGCCTGATGAAGGTCTAGTACTTAAACACTGCCGATAAATGTTGTTTGCGAGTCAGACGGTGTGCAGGAGTTTACCTTTAAGATTTTGATGGACACATCTCTCTCCTACTCACCTGTCTCATGAAATGGATGTGCGAAGGTTTTTTCTATTTTGAAAGCCAACGGCACATTTTTCACCCTGACTTTGAATTTTTCCTGACAGCCCAACAAAGTATTTTAATATTTTACGAGGCATCCAACATTTTCAATTAAACTATTCAATGACGATCAAAAGAAAAGAAGAAAATATATAATTTTTTGCTGCAATACCGCGTGTAAAGTATCCTTGTAATCTCTTAAAATGTGCTTCTGAAATAAAAGGTTTTTTTATTTTTATACATAAATAACATAATAAAATTCCTGTCTTTAGCCACATACCAGAAACATTACCTCAATTCTATCCATGGGGGGGGTTGGAGCCAATCCTAGCTGACATTGGGCGAGAGGCAGGGTACAGCCTGAACTGGTCGCTTGTCAATAACAGGAATGACATAAAGAGTCAAACAACCAGCCACAGAGTCACCAATTAACCTAACGAGCATGTCTTTGGACTGTTGGAGGAAGCGGGAGTACCCGGAGAGAACCCACGCATGAACGGGGAGAACATGCAAAATCCACTCGGAGAGGCTCCTTTCATACAGGGGAATCGAACCATGAACATCCTCACTGTGAGGCAACAGCACTAACCATTAACTGAAGGTGAATCCTACCTCAATGTCATTTAGATAGTTCCTAGTTTTAAAGGACAGCCCATTCATTAAAAAGGCAAGATAAGAACAGTGCTGTAAAGAAAACATGAAAACAAGATGGTGCACACATACAGGACACCTGTAAGCACCTGTGGGTGATGCTAGTTACACTCGAGTCTTATTTTTGAGAGTGACAGTTTTGTATTTTCTGAGCAGCTATGCAGCACAAAATGTTCCAGCTGCTGTGTTACTAAAACTGGTGAACACAAATTGTCAGAAAGAGAGAATTCATCACAGAGAAAGAGACACAAGTGTTTCCAACAGGAGCGTGTTCAGGGGAGAAAGGAGGAAATCGTCAGCATCTACTTCGCAATAATGTCTGATATTATTCCTCTTGCCAGCCACTCTTGAAGCGAGCAGCTGAATGCAACAAGTTCAGAGCTATTCAGAACCCTCTGCAGAATCGGCTGAAAGTTGTTCTGGGGAATGATGAGGAGTGGAATTAGACCGGGCGGGCTGAGAGAAAGGGGGCCAGGGTAGTCATTTAAGAAAAAGGTAAATCTCCACAATCCATCCAAAAGGACGAGTTTGAAAGAACTGAGGATCACAGATGGATGAAAGTGTCCATGAGGGGGGATTGTTGTTCTCTGGTAGTGTGGAGTGATTTAGCTGACACCTCACAGTGTCCATACTTGAGCAGAAAACACAGCTGGCTCTGTAACGGGGTTCATAAGTAGGCCTGGGCGATATGACTAAAAATGTTATCACGATAAAAAATGTCATATCAGTCGATATCGATAAATGTTAAATCATTACTTCTTTCAAATTTAAAAGCTGATTTTTGCTCCTGAGTGAAAGTTGAAGAAACCAGATGGTTAATTATGGTTTAATTATTCTTTATTGTCAGAACATGACAAACAATAATTAAACAGGAACATTTCACCATCATAAGCTCAGTGCACGGAGCTGGAAACGCCGATAGGACAGTTAGCTGCTGGGCAGTAACACTTAGCCTACTGGCCCGCTGCTTACTGAGGGTCCACACCATACACTGTTTATATTATTTACAATACGGTCCACACTAACACTGGTTTGAGACGTTTGGTCATTTCTTTCCTTCAGTGTGTTTTTAACGGGTCATATTGTGTCAAACAGTGAAGGGTCTGTATGTTGCATGTTATGGCTGCACTCGTCTTCGGCACAGTTAACAGAGCATGTTACTCGTTTTTTGTCGGACTGTAAATATCCAAAATGTCTCCAAACTCCTGCAGCTGAGCGGTCTTTCTTGTCGACGATGTTTCCTCCATGCTTTGAGCTGGCAGGCTCAGCGCTTTCTTCAGTGTCGCAAACGCTAATTTCGGCTGTTTTCATTCTGCTCCAACCATCTGTAAGCCCGCCCATATCCCTGCGACATGATTGGCTGTTCGACGTCGTTTTCTTCTTCTCTTTAATTTCGGGCGGCAACTAGCGTTCAATGCGCATTAGCGCCCCCCGTTTCCCAGTGGTTGGGCGGTGTAATTACAGGTTAAATTCTATCGAACTTTTATCAAACATTTTTTATATTTATTGTAAGAAAAATTATATTGCAATAATTATCGTTATCGTTTTATCGCCCAGGCCTATTCATAAGGTCTTTGCACACAGAGTCGGTTTTTTTCTAATCCAAAATTGACACACTTAAAAAAGATATGCAATCTCAAGTTGTTAATGATGTTTCTTTAAACTTTCCTCTGTTATTAATCTTTCGGAACATGTCCGATTATCTGCATTTTTTCGCATCCTGTGTTCAAACATCCTGCCGGCAGCTGTTCAGGATCAACTGCTTCGAGTAAATTGGTGGACTTCTTTTGTGTGGTTCAAGTAAAGCCGACCAGAATATCAAACTGGAACACTGACATCCTGAAAGACACCCGGAAGCGACTCTGCATATTTCTGTAGCTCCTTTATCGACGGGTGAAACTCTCCTCGCTCTTGTCCTGTGTTCAATGGATGAAAGAAATACTACATCATCTTCACTGCTTGATCACTGCGTGATGAGTACGAGACATTTTGTCTCATCCTGCGATTTGCAATTAATAGAAAAATAAACACATCGGACTAAGTGTGCAAGGTTTATAGGATTAAGGATCCAAAAGTGCTGTCAGTGTGCAAAGGCCTTTAGTGAGACTTTACCAACTTCAAACTGCTATCACTTCATCACTACTCAGTTCAGTCAGGACCACTTTGTCAAAATGGATACTTTGACGCAATTATTTATATTTGGCGGTATGGTTCTTTGAGGGATCTCCCTGCCCTTCCACGTGCTTACGTGGAAAGCATACTTTAAGTCATGAGTGTAACACATCTGAACTTCCTCCTCTTAGCCCCTGGTGAACACTTCTCTTTGGCTTGTTGCGGTCTGAAACACTTTGTTCCTAACCACTGCTATAAGCAACAGCCTGTTTGTACATTTTAATGAGATTTTTATATCACGTTTTTATATATCGATAAAATGTAACGATGCAGTTTCTAATCCGGTGCACTTGGTTTGAAGCACCAGAATGAGCACCCTGATCAAGTTACAAATAATAGTGAAAGATGAAATATCACTGTTATTGTGCAGATTTACAGACACAGCATGTGTCAGCAGCAGCCACAGCCGTGTCACTGATGGTGGAATAAATCACCTCAGACTTCAAATTTAACTCGAGCTGCCAAACTGGATTTAGAAGAGGAAATTATTTAAGGGCACTTTGCCATTAGCTGCCGTGGCGGCTAACAGCCGTGCACAGCGGTAACATTTGGCTGCTGGCCGGCACTCATTTTCTTCACTGTTTTCTGAGCTGATGATCCAAAACCTCTGGCCGTCTGTCCAGCACTCAGAGCAACACTAACAAGCCCAGACTCATTCTGCCACCCCCCTCCGTCTGAAACCCGTCTCTTTCATTTCCACCCATCTCTCTCCTCTGCTTCCCCTCCTCCTCTACTCTTTCTTTTGTTCTCATTGTGGTAATTATCAGCCTTCTTTGTTTTTCTGAAGCAACCTTTGTGAACAGAGGATAATAACACTGTAGCCAGACAGCCTCTGAAGGCAAATGTGTATAAGTGTGTGTGCGTGTGCGTGTGCGTGTGTGTGTGTGTGTGTGTGTGTGTGTGTGTGTGTGTGTGAGTGCATGCTTGGTGCTAATTGACAGTTAATTGTGCAGGGCCGCAGAGCACTGACCAGGGCGTCCACTGGAGATGAGAGGACAGCTGTTAACTCACAGTGTGGTAACAAAAACAACTGCTTACGCTTCTTTTTATTCTTAAAAAATTACAAATAAACAGGTTAAGTGCCCCTTTAAAATCATCATAACCTCACTCTACCTGTTTGAAGAAGAGATGAAGGAAGTGTAAAAAAAGGTTCAAAAGTCAAATTGGCTCTTTTAGGTGGACAATATTAGTTTCCACCTAAAAGACTCAAATGCTATCACACTGATGCTAAGCTCATTAAGTGTGTGCTGTTTTCACCACTTCAGTGTATTAGCATGCTGAACATGTTCTAACTGAAACTTAAGACATCAGCAACAGCTGCTCTTTGTTAGGTTTTAAAGCAAAGTATTGGGGAAACAAAATGTCTCCTTCATTAGGAAGTCTGAGGTTCACCAATGTGACTTTTTATCCTGAGGGGACCAAGTGAAGCAAATGACCTCCCTTTGAACCACCATCAACGTTACTGTATGAGAGCTCAACTAGCGTACAGGTAGCTAGCAGCATTACAAACTCCACATGGAGAAAACAAGATGGTTCTAGAAAGAGCTGCACAGAAACTGCACTGCACACTGTGGGATTTGTATTCACGATTTTACTGTAATGTAGATTTATTATCTGTTCTAAAATTTAAGGCACGTCATAAATTATTTAGCCAAAACTAGAAAAATATTTACGTGCAGGGGGCGCTAGAGAAAAGTCAGTGGATAATAAAGCGCCTGCAAGAGCACCAGGCAAGAGAACTGTAGTAGAGGAAATAATGGTTTTACTAACGAGGCTTTTCTACAGACTCGTCTCTGTGTGATCGGGCCCTTAAACGTACAGTATGTAAAATCTGACGCTAGGGGGCCCTCAATCAAAACAATAACAAAAGATGACGTCGAGGCTCGTGGGGTATGATGGGAGTGCGTCTCTCTGCTAGCTAACGAACTCTGTGTTGAATCAATACGAACAAATTTCTTACACATGTACAGGTAGAAATTAGCGAAAGATTAATTGTCCATCTTGGTTCATAAAGGGTATTCTAAACCAAAATTACCGTACAGGAGCTCTAAGTTTGCAAAAAGGAGAAACAACCTGTTTGCTGTTGTCTCCCCTTTAAACACTGCATTTACGCTTTTGTTCATTCTTTAAAAGCATCCAACCTATGGGCTTGGATACCATCAATAGATGCATGTTGCCTGGGTTGTATTTCACTTGTTTTCAAATGCAACGCTTGAATAATAAAGACCTTCAAGTCGTTGGAGCTTTTGACCGACACTGAATTAATGTTTAGGAGTTGGTAGATATTTTCAGGGAGCAAATTGACTCGTCAGTGAAGTGTAGTGCATTATTTTAAAATCATATAATTACAATATTCATGTTCCCAGACTGAAACACGACAAAAAAACCTAACAAATCAAAACTAATTTCACCATGACAAGTGTAATTGCAGCCTTGGCTGTGTTCGTAAATGTGCTCTCTGCCTCTGACACACAGTGTGTGTATGTTTGGGTGCATTTATTTTTTGCACCAGTGAAGTAATACGGGAGATAATTGCTCACTCTTCTGGCTCGTGGCATCAGAAAATGTCCAATCCAACCTCCAGCGGCCCAGAAACTGGAATCAGACAAAGAGGCGGTCAAGACAAATCCACAACACCATGCATAATACATGCACCAAATTACACTTCTCTTTTCATAAATAAGAATACAAATAAATATGAGTATTTGCTGCCTTATGTGTGTCTCACTGGAGGGTCTCAGTGCGCTACAATGACTTGTGCTCAAACAATGCTGTTTGTTTCGGGGGGGGGGCTTTTAGCTACAGAAAACAATATCCAATCTCCATTGGAGCAAAACAGGGAGGCATGTTCAACTCGGAATGAAACCACTTTAATTTAGAGAAAACAAAAACCTACAAATGATGTGAATTTTCCAAGTTGTCCATTAAGTATTCAAATGAAGTGGCTCACAATCATTGCAGATTCAGTGACACCACTCAGGAACAAGCTATAATTATTTACTATAATGAAAGTACTCATAGACAGTTTAAAGCTTGTTTCAGAGAGCAGATTAAAGCACAAGACTCAAACTACCAAATGCAACATAAGCAGTTAAAGTAAGGCACTAAATACCATTTGTTAAGCCCCACCGTAAGGCGGCCCTATGGGGCAAACAATAAACCACAAATTCACCCTATAAAACATATTGTACGTAGGGATGTAAAGATTAATTGTAAGATCATGATGAATCGATTCAAAGGTGTCAAGGTTCACATCGGTACTCTGAAAAATGAATCACAATAATATGTTGAGCGTCAGCAGCTGTAGAGCAGAGGTGGTTGGCAGCTGCAGAGCAAGATTTTGAAATTGAGGACGCACCAGCGTCTTTTAAATCGGAGGTGAGGAAGCATTTTGGCTTCCCCAAGACAGAAAATGAAAGAGGTGAGAAGATAAAAGACGAGACAAAAACTGTGCAAATATTGCAAGAAGACAGAGAACTGCACAAATAGCACAACCAACATGTGAGCCAGTGATGACAATAACTAATCAGACTTATTTGTTTTTTTTGTACCAGGCTGTAAACATGTTCATTTATGCTGTAAAAACGGCTTTTTTGCCAGTCGTGTACGTGACTTCTGGTGTTCCTGGAGCCAGCCTCAAGCGGAAACTCGAGGAACTGCAGGATTTTGCACTTCAGTATTGGCTTCATTTTTCAAGACCAGAGGTTGCCGCTTAGCCGTAAAACCTTTATCCAATCATATCTACGGATCAATGAACCTATCTATTGAACAATGTGTGTGAAACAGGGACACACAACACAGCCTCTCGGCAGAAAACCTCACAAAATCAGGATAATAATAAAGAGGACTCATTTACCATTTCATTCAGCGTTAAGTAAACTCACAGTATAAACTCCAAGCCTGTTATGTGCTTTGAGTGTGGGCTAGCCTAGAGAACGAGCAGGGAGACAGAGAGGCATGATTGGTTCATCAGATTGGTTTCTCGTGGCAGACATTGGTCAACGTTTTTACAGGCTTACAACTGCTACAGATGATGGATTTTCTTTGTTCTTTTTTCAGAGCACATGAGTTATTAATGTCTGTCAGGACCTAAAGACAATCTCAACTAAAATCTTAAAAAGTGTATCTGTAGAAAATTACCAACCCGGGTGGCAGTAGCTCAGTCCGTAGGGACTTAGGTTGGGAACCGGAGGGTCGCCAGTTCAAGTCCTGATGCGGACCAAAATATGGAAGTTGGTCTGGTAGCTGGAGATGTGCCAGACCACTTCTTGAGCACTGCCGAGGTGCCCTTGAGCAAGGCACTGAACCCCCACCAGCTCAGGGGGCGCCTCCTGTGGGCTGCCAATGCACTCTGACATCTCTCCATTAATGCATGTCCACAGGTCGTGTATGTGCATGTGTGTGATTCAGGCCTGTGTGTCTGAGAAGCATGTCTCTCAATAACAGAGTGCGAACCAGAATTTCCCCTCGGGGATTAATAAAGTATATAAAATTTAAAAAAAATAAAAATTTTACTGCAAACCTCAGGTGAACATTTCACCCACAGAAATGTGATTACCTTTGAACCGAAGTGATGAGGAACTTTGGACAAACTGCCTGCACAGAAAAGTTTTACAGTCAATTATAGACCTACACTGTAAGAAAAAATTCCGTAAAAAAACAGACAATGTACTGGCAGAAAATTACCAGTACCTTTTCTGTTAAATTTACGGACATTTCCTTCACCCCTAAAACGGAAAATTCTAGTATATCCTCTGTACCATTCACAGACACTTCTGTTAATCCTTAAACGGAAAATTCTGTAGTTTTACAGTATATTACCTGTACCATTCACAGACACTTCTGTTAATCCTTAAATGGAAAATTCTGTAGTTTTACAGTATATTACCTGTACCATTCACAGACACTTCTGTTAATCCTTAAATGGAAAATTCTGTAGTTTTACAGTATATTACCTGTACCATTCACAGACACTTCTGTTAATCCTAAAACAGAAAATTCAAATAAATACTCCACAATATACACATTTAACATGTTTATTATTTAAAATCAATGTTTTCATTTTGTAAACATAATAAAAGTGAATTCATTGACTTTAACCTCATGTAAACATTCATAAGTTTGCTTTAAAGATTAACAGGCCATAATATTAAAATGGCAATTCATTGAACAATGTGCAAAGCATCATTACAACAAGTCCTTTCTTTGTTTTTGTGTGCTTTAAACAGCAGCATACAGATCAAAACAACAAAATACATTTAAAATAAAGAAATATTTGAAAACAGCTTCAACACTATTTTCAAATATATGGCAAACAACAAGTTACAAGCACCATCACAAATCACACCATTGAAATGAAATGAGGTGTAATTTTAGGCATGGTTCTGCAACAATGCTTTTTGTATGAGCAAACATGAAGCAAAAGGCAGGGCTCCATGTGCATCTTTGTGCGTTTCATAGCACCTCTCTGTGTGCCGGTGTTAGCAAGCTACTGAAAACAGCATGCAGAAAGAGATCTCAAACCAGCCATGGGTTTTCGAAGTTGTTCAGCTCACACAGGAACATCAGCAGTCTTGGAGGAATGTGGTGCCGTTTAGTTCCCTTCATCTCAGCCTTTGACCCTCGTTCAGGATTTATTCCCAGGAAAACTCTAAAAAAAAGAAAATATATTTTTCTTTTAGCTTCAAGAGTAATCAATGAATGAAAATGATCTACAGACCAAGATGACATGGAAATATACTCCAAGACTTTTTGAGTAAACTATTTGAGTTATTGAGCATTTCAGTATTGAATTTATTTAAAGATTTAAATACTCTTTCCATCACTTTGACATCCAAGTAACTGCAGACATACTTAAAATTAAAGAGTGAAATTTAATTGTGTTTCGGTAAAATAGGCAGTGAACGGAAGTCTATTGCCAAATAAGGGTTTTACATAAATCATTTTTGCACATAGCACTGGGGCTACAGAGGTTGAATATTTCTAAGCACAGGCCACACAATTGTAGCACAAGTATAAAAGTATCAAGTAAGTCCATTGTACATAGTTTGAGACTATTTAAATTCTAGGTTGGGAGGAGTTTAAAAAGTAATTTTGCATCAACTTAATGGAAGCCTTTAATTGAGAAAAAAAAAAGATATGAATTGAGGCAGAGAGAGAGGGAGACAAAGACAAAAAAAAGTCTCTAATGACATGAATTGGTCCAGCACTACACACAGCGTAAAAGGTATATCGCACAGTTGCTACTACGTAAATTCCTTCATAGCACAAGCCAATTTTTGCATAGCACCAGCCCTGCAAAGAGCAAAGGTTTATTGCGTTGGTGTGACTGCAGCTTTACCTATGTCAGTGCTCCAGACATGAGGGGGGAAATTTGAAACATAGACAAGCAGGAAAAATAGAAATAGCAACTAAAGTTTGTGGTGGCACAGGGAATTAAATTCTAGATGATAATGCAATGCTGATCATGTTATTAATGAACCTAGATTTATGGTAGAGATTTCCAGTATTCGCGAACTGTGGTTCAACTGTTGAGGCCAACAGGTTTCTAAGAATTTTTTTTATTATTAAGACTAGTCCTGGACTAAACTTATTTCTTTTTATGATGTTTCCATAAACCATGATGAAACTAATTCAGCCAGGTCACATTTTTACACTAGTTTGCCTCATGCTAATGAATGGCAGAATGTTCCTGGGAAAGGCTATGGACACTGCATCTGTAAAAAGGTAATAAAAATGCTATTCTCTTTATGAAGACCTGCATTGCAGGAACTACATTAGACTAGAGATTGTCAAGTAAGGTTGTCACTTTTCATTTCAAATTCGAACAGTTGATATTTGAACTGTAAAGCCACGTTCCAATTTAAAATGTAGTCTATAAGCGCAACAGACCGTTTGAAGTAGTTTGCCTTATAATCCAGCAGAGGGCGCTCTACTAGGACTATGCTGAATACCATTTTTTGAGCTTCAGAGCTACATGTACTAATGAACAGCAAATATTTGCATATTCGTTGAGCAGCATGAATCAGCCAGCGCCTCACCTGAGCGATTTGGCATTATTATGAAGGAAAAAAAGAATATAAGAATTGAAAACTAAATGCCTACTCAACAAACGAATAACTGAATATACAGGTCCAGCCCTAGTGACAAGATTTGCTAAGATTTTGCATTTTAATTCTAAGACCATTATATTATCAAATTGCCTTCCTTAATTCTTTCCAATCCGACCACTTTATTTATAATTTTATGACTTATGTTTCCAATAGTTTTGTATTTGTATCAATTTGTATCTGTTACGTGAACATGTCAGCTCAACTACGTCTTAATATATTTAATCCTGAGGGAAGCAACATTTAGCAAAGTCCCATTTATTAAACAACAACATGCATAACGACTAAATTTCCCCCATTGGGGTATCAATAAAGTTTATCCTTATACAGAACATTTGAAAACATGAACTGTGTTGCTTACCTTTGTGTGAATTCCTAGGTAAGTGCCACCTCTTAGGGTATTTTATGTCCCCACCAATCAACAGAGTTCTGAGCACCATTAAAAATCCACAAACTAGAGACCTTTTCACCATTGCACCAAAAATTGTGTCTCCAATTAGCAGCAAAAAATAAAAACAAGTGAAGACATATCACAAGTTAGCTGAGGTAAGAAAGTATGTTAATAACACAGACTTACCCATGATAAGGATGAAGGGGGTGCTTCGGATGCTCAGTCCAGCGCAAGTTGTGTCATCCTGTTGTTGGAAAATAAAACATCAAAGACACACTATGAATATCATGAACTATGTGTTCCCATACACATACTTATATCATAAATGTTGCAATAATTACATTTATCTGCCGCCAGAGCCGTGTTCACTGCATTTGCCACAGACTCGGGGCTCAGCGATTGAATGTAAATGATAATGTAATGTAAATAACCCTGGCGGTTAAGGCCAGAAGTTTAGCACCTTAACTCCGAGCGGCATCTGTGCGCTTTCAGGTTGGCGGCAACCCCTTTATAGCGCTTTGATCAAAACCTCTTCACCGCAGCCGCCTTCCCTAATTGAAAGGGAGAAACTGTAAACCTGATTCATGCTTCTTGCGGTCGGCACGGTGCGGACGGCGCGCACAGTCCCTGCGGACGTCGAGTCGTTTCATACTGAATGCGGTCCGAGCGGCCAGAACGGACCTCTTCAGGGACCGTGCGCGCCGTGCCGACCGCAAGAAGCATGAATCAGGTTACAGGCGGCGATACCGTGCGGCAGCTTCAAAGCCTGCCTCCCGAGTCCCCCTCTCAATAGTTATATGGCAACTGACTTAGCTAAGAGCTAAGACCACCAGCGACACCGAACGGCCGCGTAACGTTAAAAGCCTGCCTCCCGAGTCCCCCTCTCATCAGCTAGCTTACCTGAGCAACTGACTTGGCTAACAGCTATAGCCACCAGCGACACCCTCCCGAGCCGAGACCCCTCTCATACATGATATGCAACTGACTTAAGAGCTTAAGCCACCGGCAGTCATTCAGCCACAGCCTCACCAAACACGTTTCAGTTCTAAAACATCACACCAATGCTACGATATAAAGTTAGCAAGTCAGCACGGAGCTATATATATCGCGGCGCGCAGACTTATATTTCATATAACCTAACTTAGCTCAACAACGTCACAAACTTAACTTAACTTAAATCATTTACACTGCTACATTAGTTTAAAAACAATGTAACACTTGATATTTACCACAGAAGTCCATGAGGTTTAAAATCTGCATCGGTCCAGCTTGTGTGATGGCCTCCCTCCTCTTCACTTTTCGCGCTTGGCAGGGGTTGTTGCTCCCACAATGCATTGCGCACTTGTAAAATACGGGTAAAACACCTGTAAAAAATTTATACCGAAAATTCCTTCATATAAATACGGTACATTGTACCCTATATTTACGGACTTTTCTTACAGTGTATTTGTGTGAAATCCAGGATATAAGTGTCAAAACCCGACATCAACCCTTATGAGATATGTGGAGGTAAAATACAAAGACCCAATCTGTACGTCTGACAGCTCAGACTGTCATTATCCTGCGAGGTCACTGCAGTTTTTCTATTAGAGGCTCAAATTGAAAATTCCTATAGCAGTGAAGTGTATGAGGTGTATAGTGGTGGAAAATGGCGTTGAAATCTCTGCATGTTTTTACACGTAACAAATTCAATCTAACTTTTATTTCAGACTGCATTGATTTACAGAGGAGAAGAAAGAGTAAGACTCCGGTCATGTTGTGTTTCATTATTACCATGACCAGATTTAAACTGTTGAAACAAAACACAACATTTTATCAACTGATGAAAACATTTATCAATATCAAGGTGATGAACTTCCTTTTTGTAATAAAACTATGGCTGATTTATCTCTATGGCAAAATGAGCATTAACAAACACAACGTGAAATAATAATAAAATAACACTTTGGAGCATTTTTTTCTGAGCGCCAGCGTCTTCTTCGATTGTTGTCAATGAGAAGAGAGAATGTCGCAGCAGCAGGCGGCCGCCTGGAGAAAAAGCCCAGCGTAGTTTTTTTTTCTTCTTTCAACTTTTCAGAAAGGCGTTGTTGATGTCACCGGCGCTCTTTTCCAAATGTAAGATATTCCCTGTAGTTTAACCGCCTACGGATCGTGTCCTGTACGCACATCCTCTTTGCTCCGTGTCTGATCGGGAAATAAACGATCTAAGATATAAAACATGCAGTAAAAAGTAACGTGTAAGAGATTTTCTTCTATGCGCAAAAAGGCGTCATGCAAGTACTTTCGAAAAATGTTAGGGGGACACGGGGCCCAATGATTTCTCTCCCTCAGCATCTTTACATTTGACCAGTTTTATGTATAATGGTCATTCTTTTACAATATGTTGATGCATTCAGCTAAAGCTAAATAGCAGCTACTTTTGGATTAATTAGTGCCTAATAAGTGGGGAACATTATTTTTTGGGGGGGTTATTTTGGATTTTGTTTCAAACAGGTTTTCTGTAAAACATTAAGAACTGCAGACAGATATAGAGACAGTGATTGAAAACATATATGCGCTCTATTTATCGCTATTTCTATCGTTGTCACAGTATTGCGTAAATCTAATCGCCTTAGTGAAGGATTTATTATAACCTCCTTTTTTTCTTTCAAAATGATTTTTATTGAGTTTTCTTGGATGCATGTTCACATTGCAATTAAAAGGCAAAACAGCACATCTGAACCAATACATCCATAGTATAGGTAAATACAGAAGTGAGTGTGAACATTAGTGGTGTGGGAAAGAACGTACCAAAACACCACACGTGAACTGTAAAACTAAAATAATAATAAAATAAAAGTAAAGAAGTAAGCATAAGAGAGTACAAAACCAACAAAGAAAACAGACAGGACAAGAGATAAAGAGACACACAGACTTGCAAAAAGGGGGGGGGGGACATGATTGGGTGGGGATTCCAGTTGCACAATAACTAGAGTGTTGTCAGTCAAAACATTTGAGGATATAATTCATCTTCTGAATATGCATCAGTCTAATAGTAGCCCATTTATTTGCTTCACAAAATTAGATAACCTCCTTTTTTAATATGAAATTGTGTGACTTTAAACATCTGCTGTAGAAACTCGGGTGACCAGACTGTGCTACTGAAAAGTATCTGCGTTTTTTAAAAGTGTTAAACACCTGATAGAAAGCTGTTGCAGGTTTGAACTTTTAAAGTGTCCGTAAAAGAAATCGCCTCAGCTCCACTGTGCTTTTTCAGTTGCAGAGTAGGGCGGTCATTTTCTCCACAACACAGAAAAAGAAAGAAGTTGTGGGGGAAACTAACAAGATTGTTTGGTCACAGTTGGTGGACTTGTTGTTGGTTTTGGAGGCCGCGGTAATCGAGCAGACAGGCGGGGGACGACTTTGTGTACTTATTGGACACAGTGGTTTGGGTCTCTCCCCTCTTTTAAAGAGAGGCAGCGAGGTTGAGGTGTTTTGTGACGAGAGTTAAGGTCGGAGTGGGATAGACAGTGAATGAATGGATTGAATGGCGTATTACAATGAGCCGTTCAATGTGTGAAAGTACCGAATCGAACAAAACACACATACAAACACAAATACTGTTCATGGGAATTTCACACCTTTCACATTTGGTTTAGTTTCCAACATCTTCAGCACGAGTACAAAAACTTGTGATAAATTCTTGTTGTTGTCCTCGTAGTTCTTTACACCAACATCAACGAAAAAGTCCTCCTCCGTAAGACATCCTAAATACACACGTTTCATTCATGTTGTTATGAACACTACATGGCCTAAAATACTGAACGTTTTGTCTTCTCTTGGTACAAAGGGGAGGACAGGAAAAAGAGGCATTCTCTCCACAACTCCAGTTCCTCCTTCTTTTCTAAAGTCTAGGAGAACCGCAGGTTGCTTCACCTCCCCGCCATGTAAGCTAGTTTGCAGCTTCCTGTTTTAGTGCTGGCGGGACCGCTCGTATTAGTTGTTGCATACCACAAAACTAAAGACCTGCGATAAAATGAAACATGTTGTGACGAGTAAAAGACCTTAAAACAGCTGGGATCGAGTTTTATGAGCACACAACGCCAAACGAGCCAGATGGAAGCAGGCATGGAAACTTTGAATGAACCGTGTGGGTAGAAAAAATGGCTTGACCTGACAAATAACACACAAGAGGTGGACAAGGCACAAAAATACAAAGCAATATTGACTAAACCCAAACCTTATGTGACAATGACCATGAGCTGCTTCCAGTAATGTAAGACTCAGCAGACCTTTTGCTCAAGAAGAGTCCTCCAACAACAACAACAGAGCAACTCAAAAACAAAGAAAAGAAGTGACTGATAGGACAGGACTTTTCCTTTGTAGAGCTACCTTGAATAAATGTGTCTGCTAAGGTTAAAAGCACATCAACTAATCCAAAATAAACAGATTTCTTGTTTGGGTATATATACGTATATACGTATAAGTAAAAAAAACTCGGGATGGAAGTGTGAACCAGGTTGATATTTCCCGCTGTGGCACATTTCATGAAGGCTGGAGTTGCTGTCTCCTCATACCAACGATGCATTTACTGTAAAAGACGAGCATTGATCTCTGAGACGTGAACGCTCTGTGTGATTGGAAGGTGCAGAACGGATCGTGTTGGGGAATATTTTGACAGAGTTTGGAGTTCCTGGTTATTGGAAACACTTTCTGTATTTTCTCAATCAATTCAGAGCTGCAAGGCAACATAGTGGTAGCTCTCCGGAGATGACTAAGACACACACTAACACACGCACGCACGCACACACACATACACACACACACACACACACACACACACACACACACACACACACACACACATATTCTTTGTTCAGAAACATGTGGTCACTCTATCCTCTTTCTTCTCCTGCCTGCTTTTCTATTTCTACCCTCGACAACCATTCATCATGGACATACCACAGTTGATTACTGCTCCTGTCAGCAATGTGTGTGTGTGTGTGTGTGTGTGTGTGTGTGTGTGTGTGTGTGTGTGTGTGTGTGTGTGTGTGTGTGTGTGTGTGTGTGTGTGTGTGTGTGTGTGTGTGTGTGTGTGTGTGTGTGTGTGTGTGTGTGTGTGTGTGTGTGTGTGTGTGTGTGTGTGTGTGTGTGTGTGTGTGTGTGTGTGTGTGTGTGTGTGTGTGTGTGTGTGTGTGTGTGTGTGTGTGTGTGTGTGTGTGTGTGTGTGTGTGTGTGTGTGTGTGGAATCATCAGCAGAAGGAAAAATTGAAAAGATAAAGACTTTTTATTTCTTTTTATTTCTTCAGCAGAATCAAACTTTCCATTTTTCCTGGAGTGTAGTTTTTAGTTAAATTTTTTAAAGAATCAAAGTTTGGAGAATAATCACGGTCATTAGACAGTAAAAGTATCAAACTGTAATAATTTCTTTTTGATTTTGTGCTATAACAAAAAAAACAAGTGTGTATTATTATTGTCTGACAAATCTGATCCTAAGCTGTGTTGTGTTCACCTCAGGGTGCTGTTCAAGCAGCTCGTAGCAGCACGTCACTTCCAAGTCAATATTTAATTCAAGTTTAAAATAAGTGAAAATAAATTTGTGCGACTGACTTTGAGATGTGACTCCTGGATTGACAAAATGACTTTACATGGACTCACTAAGATGCAACAGCACAGAGCGCTCATTTAGTGGGTTCTTAGTTTTATTCAGTTACTTTTAATACTTTTTTTATTGACTTTAATCTTGACGATCCAGAGGCTGAATCAACCACAGTGTACAAACATATGACAACATAGATGCCTGATCAGCTATTGAGAGACATGCTTCTCACACACACAGGCCCGAAATACACACATGCACAAACAGGACCTGTGGACATGCATTAATGGAGAGTGGAGCTGCTACACATGGAGGGCGCCAGAGCCGTTTTGGGTTCGGTGCCTTGCTCAAGGGAACTCAGTAGTACTCAGGAAGGGACCCCTCCAGCTACCAGACCAACTTACATGCTGTGGTCCTTTGTGACTTTGTGACCCTCCGGTTCCAGACCAAAGTCCTTACAGACGGAGCTACTATCGCCCCAAAAAGCAACAACAACAACAAAAAAAACATTAACACCAAACGTGCAGCAATAAAAATAATATGAATAGAAAAACAAACCCAAAAGACAAATGCTTAAAATCCATGTATGAAGACTAAAGTTGTCCGGACCTGTAGTGGCGCTTGGCGTAACCAATTTATCATTACAGGAGAACAAGTGCTTAGTGTTGCTTCAGTCAGCTGCTGACCTTTTCAGAATCTGTCAAACCTTTTTTTTTTTTACATCATCTCTGAGTTTCAGATCTTTTTTGTGAAAGTGGTTTGAGTCATTGCAGCATGTTTGATTACATTCTGTTAGAAGAGCAGCTCAAACCTCCTCACAGTAACATTAAGGGATTACAGGGTGTCTCATTTGAAGGCATGCTTCAATTGAGGGAATGTCTTAAATCCCAATCTGACTTTGTCGTTTAAGAAGTCTGTTAATGTCATAAATCAGCTTTAATTTGATTTCAGACCTAAAGATAGTGCAGACTCTTAAATATTCATTCTTCGCTTCTAAATTATGCCTTCTTGTGTTTTAATACGTTTCAGAATCCTCAGACGTTTTTAGCTCAAGTGAATACTTGGTATCATCCTCTCAGACCTTTTGGACCTTATTGTCCTTATAACACAACAAAACCAAACTAATGTGGAGAGGAATCAAACCCTGTCCTTCCCATGTTGCATACTTCGGCATCGCAAGAAAGAAAAGCAGGTACTGCCTGTCTGGTCAGACGTCTCATGTCCTTCAAGTTGAAATCTAAAGTCTTTTTGAGGCTTCTGATTGGCTCCTCAGTTTGATAGATTAAACTTTTGTGCCTCTCGGGAAGAAACTGAAATAGTCACCCCTCTCCACCCTCCCCCTCAGTGCCTGTGACTCGGATATCTGAAGCCTGGAGCACACCTGAGCCCGGTGATGAGCTTCTCCAGGCCCTGGAGGATCTCAGACCGGCGGTTGTGGTTTACTTCACGCCAATGAGAGTTCTTCTGTTGGACAGAGATACACCCTCACCAGGAGGGGGGAGGGGGTCAGTGAGGTACAGCAGGCCGGTATCACTCTGATAAAGTTGTGTCAGGGAGTGTAAGTGAGTAATCCCCCCTGACTCTGTTCTTTAGCCCCATTATCTTAAAGAGAAGAAGAAAAAAAATCAGGAATCATCTTTTAATCACAGCGCTGAAATATGTTCGTAATTACCTAAGGGAAATGTATTCACACTAATGACTGGGAGGGCTAGCTAGCTATCACAGACTTCATTATAATTAGGGAATTTCATCTTATTATTAATAAGTGTGTGTAAGCGTGTGTGTTAGCGTGTGTGTGAGTCCATGAGGCCGTCCATCCGTCTGTGGCTGTGTACTGTTGGCTTTCAGACTCATGTATGTGTGTTCATGCGTGTGTGTGTGTGTGTTTTGTCTAATATACCTAATAATTACTGGATCCATTAGCATTTAAATTGGAATGTATGTAATAATAATTACATCATGAGTCCTGGCTTTTATTACCATGACCCCTGGCACCACTTTGATGGAGGGAGGAGAGGGAAGGATAGATGGATGGATGTTTGATGGATGGATGTAAAGGGGGTTTGGGGAAAAAAAAGAGGAGGTGATATGAGCAGAGATGAGATGGGATTAATGACACTCATGTAGAAAGTTGCCGTTGATCCCCTGGCAGTATTAAAAGTTGAAGAGTGATGAGTGATATGGGCATTACATTAACTTTTACATAAATGACAAGGAGCAGAAAAAAGTTCTGTAGCAACTAGGCATACAACAATTCTCAATACAATATTGAACCGTTCGGTACGGCATTCACGGTTCAATACTGACTTGTGAATTGCGGTTTTTACGGTTTGGCGTTTAACTAGTTTCCGCACATTGTATTTCTCTCTAAATTGGCTCTGCCTGTGTGTGCCTGTGTGTGCCTGTGAGTCAGCGCGCAGGGATGAGGAAACCTACCAAGTGAGTTAATAGCCAATCACCATCATCATTGTCGAGTCTGATGACAAGGAAGAGAAAACGGTGAACAAAAAAATGACTGTCTGTAAACATTGTTTTACACGTATCGCCTACTTAAATGGAAACACTTCCAACATTACTTCACATCTGCAGCGCCATCACCCAGTGATATCATTGTCTGGAAGCAGGGTGACCAAACCGGTAACACCGTCATCCAAAAAACAACAGTCCCTCGCCAGTGCCTTCGTTCAAACGTACCCCACTTGTTCAGAGAAACACAAAAAAATAACAAAGGCAGTGGGGGTATTCATCGCCAGGGATTTTCAGCCGTTCTGGTGGTTGGAGATGTGGGCTTCTGTCATCTTATAAATACGCTGGATCCACGTTACTAAATACCCTCTCGCTCATTTTTCAGCACAGACGTAGTTCCTGACCTGAATTTATGTTTACTGAAGTACAGGTTAATTTATTGAAAGTAGTGGATTTTTGTTTATTATTTATTTGATTTTTGAATATTTCCCTAGTTTGTATATGGGCTACCTGCAGTTGTGGGCTGCCAGGGTTAAGCACTTGTCCTTTGGAAGTGTTATTTTATGTTATATGTATTTTGTAAAGTTTTGTTTATTTGATACCATACAATACACCGTACACCAGGAGCTTCAAAGTAAAATAAATAGTTTCAATATGAAAAAAGTAGCTCTCTTTCTTAATCCCTTGCTGTTCTGTATAATTTAACACTGGAAACACTTTAAGGGCCCGGGCTGTCAGAACTGAACCGAACCGTGAACTGTGAACCGTGACCAAAAAGCCGAGGTACGTATTGCACCTTGGGCTGACTGTATTGTTGCATCCCTAGTAGCAACAGAAATCTGCTCATCTATGGCACATTATTTAGTGTGTCTGACTCATAGACTGTATAAAACGTATATCTCAGTTACAACAACCACTGGTTTCTGAAGAGGCGTTCTGAAGCTGAACATTGGTGGTCGCCATATTGGAAGTTATATCTCAACCTAACTTTGATCAATCAGTCCAGAAACAAAGAGGTAGAGCTGAGTCTGGCCTTAATCCTTAAACCTCCTGGCAAATATAGCTACCTGTCTGTCAACTCAGCCAGGCCCCTAAAATTGCAAACTTGTGAATACTTTTAGGCTAATAAAATCTTATTGGATTGATTATTAAATCATTGAACCGCATGTACATTGTGCAACAATAAGGAAATCATCTATTGAAACCAAAACTGTTTTTTTTAACCATGCTGTAAACGTGTTTATTTCTGCTGTAAAAATGGGCATTTGAACTTGGGATTCTTTGGCATTTGGAAACAGACTGATTGTGACACTTGCAGAACTGTGTTTTTTTAACTTCAGATTGGCTTATTTTCTTCTTGTTTTGGTTCATGACTGGCTGGTTACTTGGCTACCTCAGCATAAACTTGGAGAATGTCTCTAAGATCAAAATGTGTGAGCACCTTTCCAATCACAGTAATTTCCCCCTCCCAAAATGTGGCAACCTCCAGTGTTGAAAAATAAAGACAGGGTGACTGCAAAGAGCTGCAGTAACTCGAGTGACCACTTGAGGCTGGACCAAGTGAGTCAATCCCCATTAGGTCCTTTATTCAAATTTCTGATTTAGAGCAGAAATAAATGTGTTTTCAGCCTGGTACAAAAAAAAAAGTTGTTTTTATGTAATGTAGACTGCCATTGTTGGGCTTCAAAAGTCAGCTTCAGAAACAAATGGCTGAGGTCACTGACATGACGTCCATGTTTTACCCATCTATGATATGTATAGAACTTATTTTTACAGGCTTATAGATATCTTATCTCAAACATTTGAGAAGTGTGTTCACTGATGGATAGTTTACAGCAACTTTCCTCTTTTTGCTAGAATGCTGACATGCATGCTGGGATATCTGTGACAAGTTCATAGGAGTTTCCTACGACACTTTCTGGATGAAATTGGCATTTCGAGAACAACAAGATTTTGAACCATTCTTAGTGAAATGCAATCAAGTGTACTTTGACAGTTCTTTGATAAGAAGGCAGATTGAGAAAAAAAAATGTTTTTCTGATGTTCCAAACAGCGTGATTGAAAAAGTGAATCTTGTAATTAAAATAGGCCAGTAAAGAGATCAATGAGACAAAATGAACAAATTGAATCTAAAAGGCTGAAATATAAACTCCTACTTTGTATCTCTAAAGCATAATCATGCCTTTTTGTTTAGATACAACTTAGTCAATAAAATCCTAATTACTGTACACCAGGACGTCTATTTATGTGTTTAATTTTCTCAGCAGTGGGCAAAAGATGAACAACACCTCCTTTATATAATGCAGCAGAATTCTCTTTCAGTTCATATCAACCTGAGTGAGGGCTGCTTCTGTCTATGAGATTAACTGCAGTTCATTCACTAACTGTGCAGGACTGTACTTAGGAATATGTACAGAAAACAATGACACTAATAATAATGAGAGACCTTCAGTCCAGAGAGCAGCTGTAGAAAGGAAAGCATCTGTTACAGGATTATTGTAAAGTTAATTTAAAATAAAAACGATATAGGATGGACACATTAGTCTTCATGCAGCTGAAGGCTTAGATTTCCATCTTTTGCATCTTCAATTTGCACATTCAGTGATGATGTCTTAACGTGACATTACATGAAGTAAATAATGACCTTACAGTTAGTGGACTTCTTGCACCCTGGATGATGATACCACCTCACATTGGATGTCATGTTTAACAGGATGAAAATACAGAAAGGGGGGTGCTAAGATGTGAGATTCGAAGCCTGAGCCAAAGGCAACTGGAATGGTCGAAAATCTCGAAGACGTTTCACCTCTCCTCCGAAAGGCTGAGGTGAAAACTTCTTCAAGATTTTCAACCAGTCCAGTTGCCTCTGGATCAAGCCTTGAATTTACCATGACCTGGGAGACTGAGAACCTACACAGACATAAGATGTGAGATCAGTCTGTGCACAATCATGTTTGAAAGTTTCTTACATAAGTACCATTGTAGCTAAAGCTTAACTTTAAATGTTCTTCTACTGGGGATTCTGAGTTGTGCAGAGTTTAGGGATATATCACATTTAAAGATACTCCAAGAAATGTTACCACAATAAGCAAATTACCAACAATGCACTGGTGGATATCTTTTGCAGGAGTTCAGACGGTTAAATATTGCAAGTTGCCAAATTTGCAAAAAACTGGAATGCAGCCTGTGAGCAGAGAGAAGTGATTAATAAAGACGTGCTTCTCTTTAAATTAAGCATGTTTACCAGCAACATTAAGAAAACATTCAGCTCAAACAAACAAGCACAAAAGGGCAAGAAAGTAACGGAGCAGAGAACAGAGGAGCATTATGATTAACAGGTCGTTTTAGCTCCTGTGGTGTCTGGACCTCTAATGATGACAATAACACCTCTCCCCGCTCGACCTGCCTAGTTAAGTTTGAGCCACATAATAGCATACATTACACCAGCAGTCCTATAAGTGTGAGTGAGTGTTTGAGGGAGAGAAAAAGAGCAGAACCTGGAGAGGTAATGTCTCGGCCTGCCCTCTGCTTGTGCTCTCTGCCTCATAATGGCCGCCTGTGGAGCCGTACAAGACTTCAGTTGCCCTGCAGCCCATTTAAAGAGCATTAGAGGAAAGGGAAATGTCAGGGTCAGCCCACATCGGGTCACACAGTACAGAGTGACCGAGTATCTGTGTGTGTGTGTGTGTGTGTGTGTGTGTGTGTGTGTGTGTGTGTGTGTGCACAGCTGCGGCTTCTTCAGTAGCAGGGACAATGGGGAAGAAAGATGGAGAAAATGAGAGTTCTTTTCATTGGTAGATGGCTGGATATAAAAGACCTGAACACTCCTACTAATGGTGAGAGCAGCTCGAGGTTAAATAGCAGCTTTTTGTCTGCCTTCTGTAACAAACAAACAAACAGATGCAGAGGTGGATGGACAAACTGCTGTGTGATCATTACAAGTCTTCACAGGGGTTTCCTCAGTAATATGGACTGAAAGGTTAAATCACCTTCGAAAAGCTTAGTGTATTCTCTCCTGTTGCTGGTGCTGGTGTTGACATTGTTCTTATGTCGTCTTCTTCTTCTTCTTAGTAAAGGGTTTTTAACTTCTCATTTAGTAAGATATTTTACTTTAACTTAAGGCTGCAGTTTTATCGTTCTCTTATAGTCCACCAGACCCCATTGACAACACCCTAAATGTAACCTTAAAGGTGCACTATGTATTTTTGGTAGAGAAATGTGAAAGTTGGAGAAGTGTACAGATTCTGTGGTATATGTTCATAATTCTAAACACAAACTGTCCTCAGAGGAAAATGTGGTCTCTGTAACACTTTTTGAAGATTAAATGCTACACGAGAAGTTGTGGTGGGGGGTCCGCAACAGTGAAACCGTAACTCTCCTGGTAGCTTTTAAGCTCTAAACAGTGTTCCAGGGACCCATTTTTTCCTTTGAATAAAGTTTGTGGATTTAGTTCAGAAAATAAAGCATAGAATTGTTTAACTTCTCCAACTTTCAAATTTCAAAATTAAATCTACATACTGCACCTTTAAAGAACAAAGGAACGCAATGTGTTTGTTTTAGGGCTTTCACACATGCAGAAAACTCCTGATATTTCCAGGAGGAGCTGTATATGTGAACGCAAACAGCCGCATTTGTCATTCAGACTTTATCCAGAGTTTCACCTGCTAGACCCCTAGTATTTTTTCTGCATTAAGTCCGAGTGAGCTGATGTGAGATCGCAGCAGGATATTATCTGGAGAATTCACCTCTAGCCAATAGGACGGGGAGTGTTGTTTAAATACTGTGAATGCTGCACAGTGCAAAGAGTGTATACATGTGACGGCTACGGTCTCTGTGCACGTTATTAAACAGCTGAACTACGTTTTCTGTTCTCCAGTATGTTCTTCTCAACTCTTTTGTTGATATTGTGATTCTGTCGAACTTCACGTAGCATTGACATAAAGGCAAACATTCTCTTTATAGCGTATAGCGTCGTATAACAGACTCTGTTGCTTCGCCTGCTATTTCCGCGTAGTCTTTTTTTTTTCATCAGGTCTTACCCCGGGAGACCCCCCCCCCCCCCTGTATGTGAACAGCCAGGTCAGGAGAAAATGGATAGCGTCAGAAGTCAGGGAGAGAGAGAGAACAGGGAACGACATGCAGGGAAAGGAGTGACCGTGTCTTCTCTTCAGTCAAGAACCTTTCCTGAATTGTTTTTTAAAGATCCAAAGGGTATCTGATTTTTCTTTGCTGGTAAATTTTGCTCTAAACTAACCTGATGCCCCCCCCCCCATATCGAGCTGCAGACAGACAGTAAACCTGACACACCTCAGAGCCCAGGGCAGGCCTGCAGGGAGGCCCTATTAGCAGAAGCTGCAGTGGTCCGAGTTATACGGACGGCTACATCTTGTATTATTGAGACCACGGCGCTCAGTATGCAGGGGTCTGTCAGTCTTCAGGCAGTCACTACTCTTTATGGTGGTGTTAGAGAAGGGTCTGGTGAGGCCACCCGGGTCCACAGCATGTTTGTTGAGGTCATTGTCAGTGTGAAGGCTGCACGTTTCCATCAGGATTTGCTGCTGCTGCTGTTATTTATGAGCAGAGACATGTTTATTATCTCTGTTGTAGAGGTGTATGAAGAATATAATTAAACATGTTAAATTGGAATGTGACAAACAGAAAATGATCCACATTTTTGAAGTTTTTTTTAAATTACTTGTATTTATTTTTTATATATATATATATATGTATTGGCTATTTTTTCCTTGATTAAATAGGACAGCTGAAGAGAGACAATGTTGGGTGGCCGCTGCCCTGAGGACTATCGCCTCCATACATGGGGCGTGTGTTATAACCGCTAGGCTATCTGCCCATCATGATTCATTTTTATGCAACCTGTATATTTTACCTCCTCAATTAATTTGATTTAAAATGTCGAGAATAAAATGAATAATTATAAAATCACACAGAATGTGCAGACTTCTAATGAATAATGTATTTAATTGGTGAATTAATGGTTTTTACGTCAGCACCAACATTTTTTAAATTCGATGTTATATATGAAGAGTAGAAATGATACGCAACAAAATAATTAGTACTCCAAGTTTTGGATAGAGATGCAGAAAGAATCTCCTTTAAAATATCTGCTGTGTTTGTGTTTCTTGCTCGTGAGAAACGTCGAGTTTGCCTGCATCTTTTCTCTGACTCAGTCCTCCTGCATTTATAATCTAACTCTTCAAATGTCATTCTTACTGTATGTATAGAACAGAAGTTTTTGCAGGGACAGTCTTTGGCTCATAAACCTTCTTTCTGCTTCCTCGTTTCATCATTTTGCAAATGTCAACAAATACATGCACCTAGACGTGCCTACGTCTCCTACAGAACGTGCAGGCTGTTGAAATACTCAACAAGAGACAGACAGACATTGAGACAGGCAGATGCACTGAGCCGGGCCGGCCATGCAGGGATAATGTGAAATGGTTTTGTCAATGATCACTTATTACTGTTCGTCCCCTGAGAAATTAAGCGGAGTCATTACAGCGAGCGGAGACGCAGAGAGAGAGAGGAGGAGGAGGAGTCATGTTGATTATCAGGAGCAAATCATTCTTACTGCATGACTCCATTATGTCTCTGTCACACGACCTCGTGGGATGTCTGCAGAGTCACTGACACTGATGGGGGCGGGGGGTTGTTAAGGGGGGGGGGGGCTTTGCATTGAGCAGAATCGATCATTACAAACTGTAAGTGTTTACGTCGTGCTTCAGCTGGAGTGTGGGTTCACTTCAGTTCACTGAATCTGAAGGGCCCTGACATAAAAACCTGCACCATGTTCCTGAATGAAGACTGAATGACAGATTATTATATACGTTTTATTGTGTGCATATTTTTGTGTTAATATTATTACACAGCATTGCTAAGTAATACAAGATTGCTTTAAAAACGTGACCTCATAAATAGACAAAAAAATAGAAAAAAAAATAGACACAAAAAAAAATGTTTGATTGAAATCCAGCAAACAGCTGGAGACAAGAGTTTGTCACACAAGAACAATAAAATAACTTCTGTGCTTTTGCTGTTTTTACAATATTTGTAACAGGCAGATGAGCTTGGCTGCTTTTGTAACTCAGTGTGTTTTTATTTTTAATTGCCACCTTGCATTACCACGCTTAAATTGGCATTCATACTGAGCTTAATGAACCTGTAACGCTCTCTGAAGTGTGAAGGCCCTGTGTGTGTGTGTGCACCTCTAGGGGGCAGTATTATCACACTGCAGGCCAAAGGTCCAGCTGCAGCCTGCACTCCTCAAATCAACTGTGATATATTTAAAAAAAAAAAAACTGTTATTTAACTTTCCATCCAATGACAGAAAAACTCAGACGATAAAATAAGTGTGAAGAATCTACACAGAATTTATTCTGTTCAAATAATTTAAATCAGACAAATATATTTTACAATGTTTGTATGTTCAAAATAACTTAGTGTGTGGTTGTATGTAAGGCAGGAAACCATATCTAGCTTTATGATATAATATTTTTATTGTTTGGTGCAGCGCTGTATAAATCTGTTCTCATGTGTTTTTCTTCTTTATCTCAGTGAGAGCTCGAACAGTCCTGGAGAGGAAAGACTTTTTATGCCGCTATGTTTCGTGCATGTTTGGCCCGTTTGTGTGTTAGATGGAAATATAGAAATAGGTTCTGTTTGCATGCAACTGCAACAAAAAAAAAAGTAATTCAAACGGTCCAATCAGTGTGTTAGAAGAAGTAGTCTGTCAATTCCCTACCTGTATTTATAATTAGATTTTCCCACTCTAAAAAAGGTTTCTGAACCCTGCACAAGAAGAATCTGCATCACTTATAATAATAACAATGAGCAGCATTTTAAGGAGTCTCTGTGTCAAGTCAGTGTGCATATATAGTGCGATGCACAATCTTCAATAATTGAGTCACATTAAAAAACAGGACACACGAGTCGTGCAGGAAGTATTCCAGCAGACGGGAAGCTGCACAAAAAGAGAACGGGCCCTGCAGGAGCTCATTTCTGCTCGCAGGCCCTCTGACAGGTCATTTTGGTAATGATCAGATTCTATTTGAATATTCTGCTCTCATACACAGAAACAAATATTAAACCATAAAACCATGGGTTATGTTGTAAAGGTTCAGTGTTAAGGTTCATATATTTTTCACGTAATTGTAACGATCGTACGCAGTCATCATTCAAGACACCTACTGCTTCAGAATGCATTGCTTTTTTTTGTGTGCATCTCAACTCTATTTAAAAGTCATCTTTGATGTAATTAACTCTAAAACAACAGACAGCCTGCTGCTACTATTCCTTTATGCATTATTTTATTTATCCTGAATTTTAGTAGGAATCCTAAACATTTTTAACTTCATTAATTCACATGACTTTGACGTTGCACAGATGAAGGCGTAAGACTTTGACTATACAATGACAAAACAACATCATCATTACGATAAACCAAAATAAAGCTCTGCAGTTAAAGTACAGAGGAACAAGAAAGACATTTTCTCTCACCTCAAATCAAGTAAATCCCAAAACTGTGACGAGTTCAGTCATTTCTACACACTTAAAAAAAATATTTGCATTCTTTACATTCAAAAGTTGCAGAGAATTTTTCATTTTCCAAAAGTATTTTTTTTTTCTTTTTCCTCTTCTTCCTTCGTATCTTCCTCTTTCTCCCCTGCCTCTTCCTACTCCTCCTCTTCCTCCTTCTCCTCGTCCTCTTTGAACCTTTTATTTTTCTCTTCCTTCTCATCCTCTTTGTCCCTCTAACTCTCTCTCTATTGTTGCGCACACCAAAAAGCGAACCTGACTTTTGAGTTCGAGCTCTGTTTCCTGTGATCTGATTGGTTAAATGTGTCTTCACGTTTTCATTCTCAGTTTCGGTGTTTGCTAATTGAGTGTTCTGTTTCAGTGGAGGTGTTTAGAAATGAACACACACACACTGGCAGTTTTGAACCACGCGTCTAATGAAGAGAAGTGTCTGTCGTGTGAGGCTGATAATGTCCGTATAGTTGTGTTAATCTGGGCTGTCATGTTGCATCTTGTCATATTTATATGTATTTAGTGAAGAAATGAAACACTCGGTAAAGCTTAAAATATATCACATCATTGTGACACAAAAAAACAATGTGCTACACCCACACCTTTACAACATCTACACACTTTCTGTCTCTCTCTCTACATGTCGGCTACACTTTTCTGTGTTGTCACTTAAACCAAATAATGGTTTGCCGTATTGTCCAGTTATGACTCCCCTCATATTCTGGGTTATAAAACGGGCTCTGAGTGGAGGAGGTGGCAGCAGTGTGTCGCAGACTTAAATCCTCCCACACCACCCTGGATTTCATTTTTTCTCTGACATCTGATATAAAAATAATAAGAATGAAATGACTATCTGTGGTCAGGCAGGAACCTCCATCATATCAGAGACGGACCACACAACACCGCCAGGACCCAAACTGATTTTTTATCAAAGGCCAATATCAGCGCGGAGCATCGGCTCTATAAGCCCCACGCTCCCACTCAGAAACTCTTCCCAGCAGGGGGGAGACGCATCCTTCCTGTGGGTGTTTTTTTTTTTTTTTTAGGGACAAAGTTTTTATTTGACAGCAGTTCCAGTCGAGTAAAGACTTGTAAGAGGGGGTCGGGTACGCTTCGACTTGTTTAAACTCAAACCCCGAAAAACCGCAGGGATTAAACTTCTGTCATTGCAACCTTGTGCTGCTCTGAGGGACACACACAAACACACACGCACACACGCACATCCAGCCTCTGCAAAAAACACACACAACCCCTGCAAATACAATGCGTTTTCCTCCGAGGAGCTAAAACTCGTGCAGTGCTTCCACAATGTACTTGACAAGAGGTGGCAGTCTTGTGTGTGTGTGTGTGTGTGTGTGTGTGTGTGTGTGTGTGTGTGTGTGTGTGTGTGTGTGTGTGTGTGTGTGTGTGTGTGTGTGTGTGTGTGTGTGTGTGTGTGTGTGTGTGTGTGTGTGTGTGTGTGTGTGTGTGTGTGTGTGTGTGTGTGTGTGTGTGTGTGTGTGTGTGTGTGTGTGTGTGTGTGTGTGTGTGTGTGTGTGTGTGTGTGTGTGTGTGTGTGTGTGTGTGTGTGTGTGTGTGTGTGTGTGTGTGTGTGTGTGTGTGTGTGTGTGTGTGTGTGTGTGTGTGTGTGTGTGTGTGTGTGTGTGTGTGTGTGTGTGTGTGTGTGTGTGTGTGTGTGTGTGTGTGTGTGTGTGTGTGTGTGTGTGTGTGTGTGTGTGTGTGTGTGTGTGTGTGTGTGTGTGTGTGTGTGTGTGTGTGTGTGTGTGTGTGTGTGTGTGTGTGCGTGCGTGCGTGCGTGCGTGCGTGAGTTGTAAAACTTTCCGTGGGCTCACACCCCGGCCCTCCTGCACCTGTGTAGCAGAGTGGAACTGAGAACAGGCTCCTCGCTGCCTCTCTGTCCACAGTTTTGATGCTTGTAGAGCAGCGGGAGTGAAGGGGCTCGCTCCACACCATTAGGCCGGGTTTGGGTGAGGGGTGTCAGGGGAAGCTCCCTCGATTCTGCCCCTTGCCTTAGTGCAAACCCCCAAACCCCCCGCCCCCCACCCCCAGGACGTCCGGGAGCTAGCTAAGGGGCCTGTCCTCTGAGCTGTCACCTGCCAACTGGAGGCCCTTAGTGGGAAGAGCAGAGCAGACTGGAAATACAGGAGCAGGAGCAGAGGGCGGTGTGGGGGCGTCAGTTGCCAAATCTCAAACCCTGTGTCCTCTGAGTGTCTCTTGAATGAGACGATGTTGAAGCAGCAAAGGTGTGATTGCAAATTCTTTATTTACTGATTGTATCAAATTGTTCATTCACTTTCTTTCTTTAAAGACATTTATACTGTATGTCCAAACCTTCCATGCATGAATTAAAAAAAGGCACAGCAACATTATTTTTTAATGTTAGTCTTAATGTTACTTTTAAGGACATTTACTGACAACAAGCCTGCAGCACATTTCTGAATGAAGTCTTTCACTTATTAAAAAGCTAATATTTCTCCACTCGTTACAAAGGATGCAGGCCTGAAGTTTGGCTCGTCAGATATTAAATAAAAATATTTATCTGGATTTGTTGAATAAATGTGGCTTATATATAAATGTGATGAGATGCTTTTGAGCAGAAATTATACAAATGCACTTTTTTAAAAAGATTTTTAGAGTTTTTTCAGTACGATTTGTAACCTTAGAAACACTTTGAATTAAAATGACGAAAAATTTATCTTTTTTTTTAAATTAAAACCACCGACAAGGTACAGTTAAATACAAATAATCGATAGGTAATACTATCTACTACTAAAATTAAAAGGTAATACTTCATCAGATATTTCCATGCATTACACACTCTGAAGGTCACTTTATCCTAGCTTCTTTTTATGTTTGTATAAACGTGACTCTGTCAGTTAATGTAGACTTTATGTTGTTTTATATAAACGTACATAGAACCACAACAAACCACCAACCTGATGGAAATGAGCCTCTGGGAACATATTTACACGTTTATGTGCATTGTCCCAATTTTAAATGAATGAATGAATGAATACATTTTGATTGAAATAAAGCCTACTGTATGCATGATGTTTAATTTAGTTCACAGATGATTGATCGTAACTTTCTCCAAACTTAAAATCAATACTTCGGTAATTTAAGCAGTTATTTTGCTCCTAAGTTGTTGCTTTAAGTACAAAACAGAGAAGAAAAAATAATCACCTGCAGGATCTTCTAGAAAAGCAGAATTCATGAGATATCTTGAGCTGTACAGGATTTCGGACCGACCGGCAGCTATCTTGATTTTGAGACATTCCTGCTACACGTACTGCAGCTTGTCATGGGTTGCAGCATATGGGATGACTTACTGAAGTCCACTGAAGAGGCTGGTCTGCAGCCATTCCATCAAAACCCACACATTTATAGTTTCAAATGGTTTTTGAATAGCTGTCCACTGCAGTGACTACGTGAAAGGGTTCAAAATGACGACACATTCCAGGAGGAGCAAACTTCATTTCATAATTTATTTTACTTCTGCGTGCACTACAACATAGAAAAAGCTCAGAGTTTGTAAAGATGTGACACACATTTCAGAGTTTGCAAACTGATTAGATAGATAGATAGATAGATAGATAGATAGATAGATAGATAGATAGATAGATAGATAGATAGATAGATAGATACTTTATTGATCCCGAGGGAAATTCAAAGCATCCAGTAGCAGTTTACAAAGACATGCAAGACACCAAACATCTGTTACAAATAAACCAAAAACAAAGAGCTGTCCCCCCTCCCCTAAATATATATTAACCCGAAACAAGGATTTAAGGAAAACCCTACATAAGTTAAAATTAAAAATGTGCAATTAAAAAATAGACAAGGAAATGTACTTAAAAATGTATGTGCAATTTAAACGACACCTCTAAACAATTAAGGAACATCGATTAAGTACCGATAATTCAGTACTTACAAAACAAAGACATAGAGAGTATCAACATCAGAACATGCAGACATCGCTGATGACGCTGCTGATGGTTGAAAAAGGAAACGTCAGCATCTGCATTTTGTTTTTGCACCAAAAAAAAGCATTTTGTCTAAATTGATCTACTTTTTAAATCTGTATTTTTAAGCATTTAGCCTTCATTTGATAGGACAGTATAGAGAAGGAAATTGGAGAGAGAGTGGGGAATGACGTGCAGGAAAGAAGCCACAGTTCGGTCTTGAACCCGGGCCGCCTGCTTGGAGGACTATAACCTCTGTCCATGGGGCGTGACCTAACCTCTAAAGGCCATCAGCGCCCCTAAGCTGATCTACTTTTTAATGTAATGTTATCTTTTCATTAACTTTTATTTAAGCCTCGAAAATCATTCCCTCATTTACAATGATGTCCAGATATCAAACAAACAATTTACAACATTTGCAACAATTAAGAACATACAACATATGTGTTTATAAAAAAACAACAATCACACACGGAGGTGAAATGATTTGAGATAAATGACTCAATTCGTCTAAGAGACATCAGAGTGTCAATCTTAAGGGAACTTTGCACAAGGCTCCACATGTTTGGGGCAAAGACACTAAAAGCAGATTTTCCTAATCCAGAGTGAACCCGCGGGACTTGATGCAATAGACGGACAGTAGAGCGAGGATGGTACGGTCCAGTGGACCACTTCGGCCTAGACGTTATATAAGGAGGCGTACGACCAATAAGAGATTTATAAATAGAAAGAAACAGGTGTTTATCACGCCTCTGTGCCAGAGAAGACCAAAGATCAGATCTCAGATAATATCCTCCCCAAAGAGATGACAGAGTTTTCATCTTTTTAGTTGAGCGGCGGTTTCGTCCTCTTGGGATGTATCTGTATTGTTGCTGTTTGGATGTTAACTCTTCCCCGTCTTGGTCAGTAAACTCTTCTTTGCTCGTGCATGAGATAGATGACACAGATAACAAATAAAAAACCCCACAGACATCCAGCTCTCACAGATGCAGTCGTTTTTTGCCTTGTTCAGAATGAAGCCTCCACTGCAAAAATCGAAGAGAACTCTTATTTATTCTCTGGCAGTCATTTTATCGTTATTACCCGGCGAGTACACAAATGTACATGTGTTGTAATTCATTCAGAATATCCATCTGCTCAACATGAGATTTATGGATTTAGCACACAAACAGCTGATTATTTACTCGTTGATCTGCAGCTCTTGAATCAAATTGAAATCTCCTCTGTGAAGATGCTGAATATAAACAGAAGCCGAACGGTTTAAGAACGAGAGCGTGTTTGTTGATTTATAATGTTTCTATGCCGGTCTATGGGAAGTCTTTAAGCTGCTTTAAATCTACTCAAACATTGTGATGCATGCAGTAAAACAAGCCTTTGCAACTTGCACATTGATTTTAGGCCTCACGCATTGCATCGTGGTGCAAAGTCTGATTAAAGCTGCGGAACTAATTAAAACTTTTAACTCCAGTATGCATCAGTGGAAGTGCTGCACAGGGTCTCAGGACACTTATTATTTTCATTTGGCATGATAATGCATCCCGAAAAAAATAACCGTGGAAATCAAAACAACATTCAGAAGTAAGCCTTCCACACACTTTGCAAACACACACTAATAATTCAAAAAGAGCAAAAGTCACTTTTTATCTTTTTTGTGCAGGGGGAGACTCTCCACAGGGCTTTTGCCTCATGAAGTACAGTGATAAGAAAATGCCAACTAAATATTGCCTCCTGTTTAATCTAATTTAAATCACAATATTTATTTTATATTTAACTTCACTAAGACTAAATGAGACCAGGAGCCCAGTTGACGCTTCGCAGCTTGCAGCAGTAATAATTATTACTGTGAGATAGAGCTAAGTCAAGTTAATTTTTACAGCGCAGAATTAAAATGAGTCGCTGAGGGCTCGACAATCTGTACAACAGATGACACCGTCCTCAGAGCTCCCCCCGAGTCAGATAAGACACTGCATTAAGAAAAAGGAGCGAGAGATCTGTGCTCCTCCTGCACGACGGACACTCGTGCAAAGATTTTACCAAGTAGTAGAGATAAGGTACATAATAACGAGCAAGTGTAATGAGATAAATACATAAATAATCATTTTGAGAAGAATAAATGAAAGAATCTAAATCATACTAACGCTCTAGGTTTGGTTTTCATCTTGTAGCTGTATGCATGTCGCCTCTTTGTCCTTTTTTCCTCTCACAGACAGAAGAGAACAAAGTGGAAACTTTTGATTGCTCACACTGTGGTTACAAAGGTGTGAGTGTGTGAACATGTGTGCCGCAGTGCATTCTGGGACACACTCTGTCCCAATGTAACCCTGCTGAAAAAGACAGAAATCAATTCTATACCATCAAAATGTACTTTTGTATTTGGTAAGAATGATCTGTTTAGAAGACTGGAAGCAGCTTTTACACTGAAAAAACTCAAATCTCAAAAAGTGTATTCTTCTAATTTTAAGTCAAGTATTTCATTTCACTTTCAATTAGCCACTTTCACCTGACAAGTCCAGATACACATCTGATTTTACGACATTCAAAGAAGAAAATAAGGCCTTGTATTGTTTGTAATGAGGGAACAAAAATAGCTGCAAATGTGGCAAAAAAAAATCTACTTAGGTTTGTGGACATTTCAGGACACACTCATTGACAGATACTTTTTACTCAGTACAGGAAATCCAGGCCTTTCTCTTTAAATATCTTAAAGTAAAATGTATATCTGAGGTCGTCGGTGTAGAGAGGAGATAGATGGGAGATATTTTCACATGAAATTAAACACACTGGCTAAGATTTAAGTTTTGGCAGTGTATTAATCGTTTCATTTGCTGTTGAGTTACTTTTAAAAATTTAGTAAATTTTGTTTATTTTTGTCATAAATAAGAAAATATTGAAATTAATTTTTATTATTGTAACTATCAGATGATTATTGGGCTCTGCGAAATTGAAAAATGGCGATATCTTTTCTTTTTGAGATATTTATGGCAATATGAAAAATACAGAAAATGAAACCAGAAAAGGATTTTGTTGCTTCTCAGTAATTCAAACCACTTCAAGCTGCTTTGATCCAAAGAGGGGAGGAGTTTGGAGTTGATGGAGTGGAGCCACACGGTCTTTTGACCTCTCTCTCTCTCCGTCTTTAATATGTATAAGAAATCAAATACACATACTGTATACAATATAGACTTGAAATACTAAATATAAACTCCATTGTGTTCTGGAGAGTTGTGTTGAGTTGTGCTGTGTAGACACAAACTCCTCGTACGAGTAATCGTACCTGGATCTGACTGACAAAACGTCGCTCATGATTTCACTCTTGTTGAACTAAATTGTGATTTCCTGTTTTATTTTGTCATTTACCGTCCTTGACTTCTTTATTTCCTGTGTGTATATTTACTTACTTATCCCTGAGTGTAGTTTTTCCTGTTTCCTGTTTGTAGTTTAGTCTCTGTGTTCCCTCCTCTTGTTCATCACGTCAAACATTCTCTGTGTGGATTTTTATTTGAGCTCTTCAAGTGTTTTTTGATTCATAATTATTTATTTGTAAGGTTTTTTATTTGGATATTTGGAGACTTAATGAATAATCTTTAATTTTTGCACCCTGATCTTTTGTCTGAATAATTCGTTTTCATTTCTGCACGTGAGTCGTCGTCTTTGTTAAAATCACACACCTCGACAAAATCTGTTTTTCTGCTGCTTTAATAGAAACTGCACATCATTTATAATTTGATAAACATGACGATCTTTATGTAAATCAAAGTGCACGTACCAATAAAATAATAGTTCATCGAATTTGATGCTGCACTTAAAATGTTGAAAGTATTTTTTTGATCTTTTTTTTTTCATATTATTTCATACTTGTTTGCTTCTCAACACTTCCACCATCACAAAATGCAGATTACTGACACTTTATATTATTTTAAGTTGTACCAAACTATGCAAAAGTCACACTCCCTCATGTTTTATGTGTTTTTCTTTTTCTTCTTCTTTGCTTTAGTCCATCTTTGTTTTTTCTCTTTCACATCTCCTCGTCCGTCTCCTCCTCTACACCCCCTGACTTAAAGTTTATGAAAACTATGTGGACATAAATAAATGTTTATGAGTATTTCTATCACTAAAACTATCCGTTTTGTCCTCTTTCCACACGTCTTCTTCACAAGGACAGTGTTTAATCCCACCCCACTTTCTCTTAACTGGTGTAACTGGGAGGTTTCAGGGCTGCAGTGGAAGTCTTCCTCAGTGTTCAGATCAGTAGATGGCGCTAGAGAGCTGCTGCTGTCAGGACTGTCTCTGCATTACTGTACCCACACATCCCTCTCATACACACACACACACACACACACACACACACATACACACACATGCAGTGTCATATCATGCTCGTATAGTTTAAGGGCACGCATGCAAACTGCAGAGCTTGTGAGGGCGCGAGGTTACAACCATAAACAGTCACTTTATTTATGAGACTGTGTGTGTGTGTGTGTGTGTGTGTGTGTGTGTGTGTGTGTGTGTGTGTGTGTGTGTGTGTGTGTGTGTGTGTGTGTGTGTGTGTGTGTGTGTGTGTGTGTGTGTGTGTGTGTGTGTGTGTGTGTGTGTGTGTGTGTGTGTGTGTGTGTGTGTGTGTGTGTGTGTGTGTGTGTGTGTGTGTGTGTGTGTGTGTGTGTGTGTGTGTGTGTGTGTGTGTGTTTGTCACAACATGAAGCTTGCACGTCTTTTTTTTAAACTGTGTTTTATTTCTTAAAGCTCCTCCTCTCTTCAGCAAGTTTTCAAACCTTTAAAATCTTGAATCATCATTTTCCCTCAGTGAGCCAGCAGGCGTCCGTAGCCTGTATTTATTTGATTTTTTTTATCACATCTAAATTACAAAGAAGGTCAAATAAATCCGATTAAATTATTTAGCATTTACTTGTGCGTGCATTCTAGTATTCTACTCTGAATTTCCAGGAAATAATTTCATTGAAAGAGAAGTGACCTCAGCTGACTCCTCTCTCTCCTCCTCTCTCCTTCCCTGCAGCTTCCACCGTCTTTCAATCATCCGCTTCTGAAGTGAAGGAGAGGAAAACAGCACATGTAAGTCCATTTGATTTGATTCCTTCCTCTGCATCCCATCCCTCCTCGCTGCCTTTTGTTCTTCACCTCTTTATCTTTTCTCCATCCTTTCATTCCTCTCTGTTTCTTCCTTTTCCACACTATGCATTCTTCTTTCATCTTTTTTTGTCTTTTATTTAATTTTTTCACATTTTTCTTTCCTCCTCCACCCTCAAACTCCCCTTTTCTTTCTCTTCTTCCCTCCTTCCTTTCAGTCCCCCTTGTCTGTTGCCTCTTGTCCTTCCTTCCTTTTGTCCTCCCCTCCTCTATCCTCCCCTTTCTTACCCTACTTCCTTTCTTTTTCCATCCTGCATCTTCCTCCTCCTCTTTCTCCTCGGTCCCTCCTTCCTCTCCTCATCCCCTCCATCCTTCACCCCTCCCGCCCTTCTTTTTTCTCGCATCATGCTGCTATCCCATAATCCTAAGCTCCGCAGAGGGGTCCGGCTCCCTACCCGCTGAACCCGCCCTCCTATTGAGGGTATCAAGGAGTGTGTTTGTGTGTGTGTGTGTGTGTGCAGTTGTGTACCTTTGTGTGCTAGTTTTGGAGGGTGGATGTGTGTGCTTACACATGCACTGTGTGAGTGAGCGAGCCGGTGTGTGTGTTTTCATGTCCAAGCCTGCAGCAGTGGGTAGTGTTGTTGCTTAGTAAGAGACAATGTCATCACAAATACCCTCTGAGACGTGTGTGTGTGTGTGTGTGTGTGTGTGTGTGTGTGTGTGTGTGTGTGTGTGTGTGTGTGTGTGTGTGTGTGTGTGTGTGTGTGTGTGTGTGTGTGTGTGTGTGTGTGTGTGTGTGTGTGTGTGTGTGTGTGTGTGTGTGTGTGTGTGTGTGTGTGTGTGTGTGTGTGTGTGTGTGTGTGTGTGTGTGTGTGTGTGTGTGTGTGTGTGTGTGTGTGTGTGTGTGTGTGTGTGTGTGTGTGTGTGTGTGTGCGTGCGTGCGTGCGTGCGTGCGTGCGTGCGTGCGTGCGTGTGAGCGTGTGTGTGTGTGCAGGTTGAGAGTTACAGGTTTTTTGGGCGTCTGTGTGCAGATGTTTTTAGACGATCATGACTCGTACAGTTTGCAGTTCAAGATCTGAGTGAAACTAAACGCCTCAGATGTGAGTGCAGGAAACAGTAAAAAAGGGACATTACACATAAAGATGGTCAAAGACGTATAAATCAGGACCCTCGGGTGCAGGTGTAAAAAGTGTAATGCTAAGAATTAAGAGACAATAAGTATTAGAAATGAAATCTAATTTAACATAAGACACCTGGAATAGGCATCATCTCCAGGCTGCAGACATACATGCACTGTTTTACTGTCCCTCCATCTCTCTTCTTACGCTTGTGTTCGTTTACACTTGAAGAAACTGTTTTATATGGTAAGGTCACTGTGAGACATTATTGACCTCACATCAACATGCTCCTTTATTAAAGTCAAAGTATACCATTACATAAATAACTTCTTAGTATAATACATCATCTTTTTGACACTTTTAAAAACTATTTGGAGAATAAGCAGCATCACTTGTTTTTACTCTGATTCATGTTGTTGATCTTTGTTTTGTTTTTCATGAGACCATATACATGACTGTCTGTAGAATGATTAATATAATTATACAATATTTCAGATCATTCCATTCAATGATTGATTTTTGAGTTGTCAATAGTGAACATGATTGTATTTTTATTTACAGTTTAAAGTTACAGGGTCATTCAGAACATTTCAGTAATGCACCAGTTTAGCCACCATGGATCAATTTCAAATGAAGTCCCTGAGCAGGTGAATGACAGAACAATATAAACACAAGGTATGTTCACACAGAGCAGCAATACTGCACACTTAGCAGGGCACATGAAGGACCCTGAAAAGGCCGGACATCAGCACGTAGAACATGGACTAAAACGGGACAACAGTGTAGTATATCTAAAAACACTTAAAAGCAAGACAAAAGAATACACGACATCTAGCAAAGCACACAAGAAACCTAACAGCACATCAAAACACAAGAAGCTTTTCAAACATATTGTATTATGGGAGAGTTTCATATCCATCTGTTGCCATAGAAACCATTCATCAACAGCAAACAAATATTGTAAATTAAAAAAAAAGAGAAATGTACAAAATGACCTAAAACATCTAAATATGATCCTCTGACATGAAGTCCAATATGTCCACTTACAGGACATGATGTATGTGTATATCTCTCTGTCTCTCTTTATGTTTATATGGGTGTGATGTAGGCCTGCAGTGTCATATTGGATGAGTCGACAAAGGCGTCACTTGGCGAGGGTGTGACTGCGTTTGTTTTCCTGAATTTTGTTCTTCGTGGTGTGCCGCTGAAAGACAGTGGGGTGTGTGTTTGGGGGGGGGGGTGTGCATGGAGAGGGAGGGATTGAAGTTGAAGAAGTGCGGAGTGTGTGTGTGTGTGAGATTGTGTGTGTGCCAGTCACCCCAGGGTGAGGGGATTAAGTGTGAGCCAATGCAGTAAAGGTTAGCGCTTGGTCTCTCACTGAGGCCTCTATCACACACAAATCTCTGAAAAGATGAAGACACAGAGAGAGAGAGAGAGAGAGCGAGGGAGAGAGAGAGAGACTTGACATTACTATGGGCCCTCGGCCCGACAACCCGAGGGCTGAGTTTCCACAAAGCTCATCAAGTCGCAGAGGAACTCTTGATAAAATCACCTCACAGATCCTCGAGACACAACGTAATGAGCTTCACTGCAGAAGAACACAATTCATGGAAACTTTCTTAAATATAAAAATGAGCCAGGAGATATTTTCTTTTCCTTTTTTTATTTAAACATGGAGGATGTTTGGAGTTTCTTTTTCTGGAGTTCATCCAGCGTGGCCGACATTTTAGGATATTTTTGTATCTCTTCTCTGTTCTCACAAAATGGCGGCAGGATTGCAACGAGATGAACCACCAAGGAGGTATGAGTGTGCAGTTGCTGTAGGAGTGTGTGTGTGTGTGTGTGTGTGTGTGTGTGTGTGTGTGTGGAGCGCGGTTGGAAACAGTGTGCAGCTGCTGGCTGCAGCTTCTTGAAGGTCCTGCTGATTTTTTGGGATCTTTATTGCTAAATTCTGATTCAGTGCTGAAAACAGAGTGTAGTGTAAACGCTGCTTCTCTGAGCCGCACTTCTAATATAAAATTATATTCAGCATTTCTCTGTGGTTTAATTAAAAGGTTAATGATCCCATTGAAATCCTCCTTTAGATTCTATCCTGGTTGTGTGATCGTCATTGTTTTAGTTAATGCTGTGATTCAGACGGAAACATTTTGAATTATTCAATGAGACTTAAACTGTTGGTGCATCTGGAAATTGAAAAACACGGACAAACAAAGATTGCCTGAGTGACACAGACGTTAAAACAGATTCATCAACAGGTGCTGAAGTGAAGGATCAGTTGTAATCCAGGTGTGCGCTGAGGTTGAGCTCTGTAAACACTTGTGAAGAGGTGGTCGAAGACTCTTACACTTGGAGTGTCAGGGATGTCTTCATCGTCATTGTCAGAGAAATCATTCAGAGAGGAGACAAAACAATGACAGCTGATATCTGCTGACTCAACTCCCTCTCCGTTTATTCGTTGCATTTCTTTAGTAGTATTGTGCCTTTTTCATTTCCAATGAGTCAATACGTTGGCCTTCCTCTGTCATCGTCTAGTCTCGATTCGCCGGCCGCTCGCTCTGTGGTGGAGGCTTCGGCTTTCATTTGAGGTTTTGACGATTTCAACATTTTTCTCTTCGTGTTTAGAGAATTCTGATATTTAATCCTCAGTTCCTCTGGTAAGGAGGACCAAAAAGTAGGCTTTTTAAGAATAGAGTCACGGGAGATGGAGACTACGCTGTGCTCACATGCTCATCAACCGGAAGTCCAAATATTGTCCTTATTTCTAGTCTTTGAAAAAAGTGACTCTTACTGTCAACACTCGCTGTCTGTGTTTCCTAACTTCATTTTTTTTTAAAGATTTAGTTTAAAATATTCTAAAAAAATAACCTGAGAGTTCTGCTTAGAAATAATGACATTGATTAACAAGCAGGTTTTTGTTGGATCAGTGAAACAGGTCCCTGTACCGCTCCACGACTCTGAAAATACTTTCATTTGTTGTCATTTCTACAACAACGCTGTAAAAAGTCAAATCTTATCTTTCTCCTCGTGTATTTGTCTCATTTATAGTCAAAAATATATCATTACACTTAAAATCAGCTGCATTCAGCTGACAAGTCCAGAGGAACGTCTTATTTGGAGATATTACGTGTGAAAAATAATTCAGGAAAATAAACGAGACAATTGTACTTGATGCTCTGGCAGCTATTGTGATCTATTGTAAGTAAAATAGGACTTATTTTCACTTCTTATGTCTTGTAATAAGACGTGTATCTGGAGTTGTCGTGTGTATGTGGATCATATTCAGTGACCTGAGATACTTTGGACTACAAACTAGATACACTTGGTACGATTTGAGTTTTGTCATAAAAAGGAAATTCTAATCAAGATGATTCCGCTCACATCAACTTCTACTTTATTATTATTCTCCTGAAGGGAAATTAGATCTGATAGACGACAGACAACATCAGAAATATAAACACAGAAAACTTCATGTGATCTGAAACTTCTTCAAGAACAGAAAGATGCATCACGTTAGAAATAAAGCAATGACTAATCAAGGTAGAAAAGAGAAGCATTAATAACCAATCAACAATCAGGGTATTCAATCTAAAACTATCGTATCAAATACAGAAACAGCAGAGTAAGGTTTAAGTGTTTCAGTCTTGTTCTGGTGCATGCTGTAACGGCAGCCAGAGGGACAGAGATCAACAAACAGAAGGTGTTCAGGACAGTTAGGGGCCTGCTGAGCCTTACTGATGACGCGCTTACTAAAGACATCCTGCAGCTCAGCTTGCTTCACCCAGATCACCTTGCTTACTACTTTGACCAGCTTTGCTATATAGCCTTCTTTTTCTTTTACGGACAGAAACCACAACATTTGTGTGTCATCTTGGCTCCAGCTGAACTCAGCATGCAGCAGCAGCTTGGCTGAGGGTGATGCTGCGTTCACTGACTCAGATGTTAGACGTCAAACTGGAAATCATATTTATCTAAAAATAGTCGAGGACACCAGAAAACACCTGAAACAGTAACAGTAAGGCGTTCAGGATGAATATATGTTGATGTTTTAACTTCTCCGGCAACATAATTTAAAATAAGATGTAACACGTTCTTTAACTAGAGGGGAAAACGCTGATATTAGGACAGTTTTTACGGGGAATTTTCATTTTACAGTCCTGACAATGCTTTGGACAATAATCCCAGAAGGACGTCATTCCAGGATCTATTTCAGTGTGTTCAGGGAGGGGTAAAGAGAGAGATCGTTGCTGCAGCAGTTACATTCAATTGAAGAAAATCACGTAAATCCTTGATTTTGTGATTTTTGTCGCCAAAATCAAACCTTAAAAATGTTGATTTAAAACTTTTTGAACAAACTGAAAAATGACGTTCACCAATCGATGCATTCACATCTGTAGAGAAAGATTGTGAATTGTCCAGACTGCATTTAAACCGTCACTGACTCGTTTAAAGTCTTAGCGTGCAGCGAGGCTCAGACACTTTTTCTTATTCGGTCGAGAAAGTGGAGCGCTGACCTATTTTTTTTCTTGCTGTGTTGCATTGCAGTGATTCCAGCAGCCAATCACAGCTCACCCTGAAAAATTTGAATTCAAATGAAAATGGTGAAGATGGGTGAAGGTTTGCCCTAACGTGCATTTTTGCCACAAAAATCTGCAATTCATCGTCTGCTTGGAGCATGCATTAGTGCAAATATTACCATTGTTGGTAAAGGGGACTCTTCCTGCTTACAGTAGGACTCCTTTAGTTAATCCTGCTGAGACTTGTGCTTCACAAAAAAATAAGCCTTTCAAGCAAGGAGGGCAAATCCAAATGCACCTATATTCATCCTCGATTAACCCCGACGATGTCCCGTAACAGCTGTACACTTTATGCACGTCGAAAGCAAAACAGCATCAAACAAATATTTGATGATTTGAAGATGAAACATCTAATTTCAAACCTAATCCTCCTCTGACATTTTCAGAGTCGAGGAGAGGAGACTTTTGAGTCGAGGAAAAATTATTGGGTTTAGTGAACGGCTCAATCCTGAACTTAACCTGCCATCTTGCTTCAAAGAAACGGATCGTTATGGCCCTGAGATATTTAAGGTGTATTAAAAATGTGGCCTGCAAAACGTCAAATCTTACCACTGAGCGCCTCGGTCATCCCACCCTGTCGCAGACTTTTCATGAAGAACAATCCCAGATCCTCCTAACACCAATATAAGCCTCACTACACGGGCTGCTAATCAAATATTGTTTTGATTTTAAGATATTTTGAATTACGTTTAAAGCTTTAAAAGCAGCGGTTTATATTTCAGAGTTTTTAACTTCATTCACCACAGCACAAAGATTTAGGTCATCCAATCAGAATCTCCTGTCTATACCACACTGAAACACAAACGTATGGTGACTTCTCATTGGCTGTTTCGGCTCCCAGACTCTTGAACACACCCCTCCCTCTGCTGTGAGATCGTCTGAATGTGTTTTTTTAACTCTGGTTTTTATATAATCCTCCTTTTTGATCTCTGTGTGTTTGACTGAGTGTACACTGCAAAAACTCAAATCTTACCAAGTTAATTTCTATAACTTCTTATCAAAAAATGTCATTCATTAGGTCGCGCCCCATGGACAGAGGCTATAGTCCTCCAAGCGGGCGGCTCGGGTTCAAGTCCGACCTACGGCTCCTTTCCCTCATGTCATTCTCTCTCCCGATTTCCTACTCTATCCACTGTCCTGTCCAAATAAAGGAAAAAGTCCACCACAAAAAAATCGTGAACATTTTTTTCACACTTAATATAATCCATATTCACCCGACAAGCCCAGAAAAAAAAAATCATTTTTCCAAGGTCTGTCTTTGGAGTAAATCTCCTGCTGGTTTTGATTTGGGATTTCTGAAAATTTAGATTTTTACTTCTCTTCTTGTTTTCAATTTAATTTCTTCTATCATGCCATGTTGTTTTTTCTTGTTGTTTATTGTTGTTGTTGTTATGGTTGTTGTTGTAAAGCACTTAATAGTAATTATTGTCAGCTCTGGTTCTTGAAAAGAGATGTAAAGTCTCATTTCAGACACGTAACGGGTCACGTTTTGCTTGCTTTGGTGGCACCTGTTTTTGTTTATTTCAATCAGTTCGGGCTTTTAGTTTTGCTTCTTATATCTTGAATTACGATGTTGATCCTGAACTGTCTGGTCTATGTGGCTCATATCAAGTGTGACGAGATATTTCGGACTAGAAATAAAACAAATATCGTAGCTAAGAGTAGAACTTGTGCGGTACTTTTCATAAGCACAAAACTAGGTTTCACTATTGAGTCATTTTTAACATTTTGTTTGACTGGAGCCTCAAATATTTCAAAAATCATATAATTCTCAAGCTGTCCCTGCATGTTGGTATCGTCCATGTTGCAGTCCTCTAAAGGAGCACTGAAGCAGAGAAAGACACTCAAAGTGTCCCTGAATCTGAAGCAGCAGACGGAGTGTGGGTCAGCCGCTTTGTAAGGAAAGTTTCTCTGCAGACTTTGAAAACTGTATTTAAAGGGTAACCTCAAAGGATAAGATATATCAAAACAGGGATATATGAAGATGTAAGAACAGTTGAAAAGACACCAACAATAATAATATGAATTATATTAGGAGGAAAAAAAATCATTGGATGTTCCTGCCAACGAGCGGCACCTGAGCACGTAGGTCTGCTGGACATTTAGTAGGAGGGGGAAGGAAAACCTTAAGCTCAATGCAGCAGGTGATATTTCAGGGGATATTATGTTATATGAAGTACGTTAGTGTATTTGTAATTGATATTTCACTTCTATTTGTTGGGGTAAATGTTCTTGCAGACTGAAACATCAGTGAGTGATTTCTATTGATACATCTGGTCCAATAAAATAGCGCTTTTATTTTAATTTATTTCTATTATTGGATTGTGAGATGAGCCTGCAGATGTGACGCCAGCTGTGTTTCTACCTGCTGTGTTTCACCTCCTTCTTAAGGCGACACCGCCTGTTTTCTGAGGTTAAACTGTGTCAGAGGCTTCCTGCAGGTACGAAAATGAACCTGTTGTGAAAGAGTCGTGAAATGATTCCTTCTTGTTTGTGTTCTTAATAAGTTGCTATGGCGACAGAGCTGCAGAGTGACTGCTGTTTGAATGTGAAACTGTAAAATAATAGTAATAATAAAAATAATAGTACAGCTCAATACTCGGGTTTAGACACTTAACATCTCTCCACTCTGAAAATCAACACTGAGAGTTGGAGAATAAAAAGCGAGCAGACTGCAGCAGGAGGAGCAGATCTGATCTGACATGGAAATCTTCTTTTAAAAGTACATTCTGAAAATCAGCTGTGATGTTTATTCTCTCCAACACGGAGGATTTATATTCAGTGCTGAATGTTCGTCTCATTGGCTAAACTTGGGTAACGCAAGTTGGAGCCCGTTAATCAGAAATATAAAACTAATGTAACTCTTATAACTTTATATTCTGTTGAACATGTCGCTGCACTTGAAAAACTGAACATCATGCAAACACCTGACTGTTGGCCGAACAGAAGATCTACGTGCTCATTCACATTTGAAATAATGAAGAAGGATATGATGCACGGAGCATCTCGAGGTCTACATTTTATATTCTATGAAAGAAAGAAAACACTTTCAATGAGAGTAGAGATGAGCTCAAGCACAGTCACGAGACATTAAAATGAATAAGGATAGAAACAAAGTGTGAGGTCTTAAATGTCTGGAACAAATTCATTTTAGACTCATTGACTTATTTTATTAGAAACCCTTTTGGATCAAATCTAACATTGACAGAACACTTACTGTCAGCTCAGGACGAGGTGGACGTTATTCCAACATTATCAGTCAACTCTTCTATATTTTACTGCACACCTGTACAATCTTTTTTATTTATTACGTCAAACTACGGAGAGCCAAAATGTTAAAAACATAAACATATTAGAAAGATGTTTTTTAAAGGGGTTAAAGATTTTATTCAGTTTAAAGTAACATTGTTTTTACGTATTTATTGAAAAGTCACATTCATCCATGTTGATACTGCCTAAACACCCCGAGAATCACACTGGTACTCAACATTCATCATATTTGTTTGCTGTTTTGAAAAAGAATCTGCCGGAGTGGAAGTCAAAGCTTTGGCAGCTGTTCATCCAGTGTCACATCCAAGTTGTGGTCAGTGTAATCTCAGCGAGGTCTTGGAAAGGTGACGTCTCCCCTGAAAAGTCTGGTCTGGGTTGAGTTTGTTCAGAGATCCATCGAGAGAGATTCATGCCGGGATCTGGAATTCAGACGTGCATGGGACCGACTGAGCTATAACTATTTCTGTCATAGACGTATCCATCGTATGACGGCACTCACTGAACCGTAAAATGATACTGGACGAATCAAATACCGTAACAGGCCTGTAAACTAATGCTGTTCAGCCAGCTCTTAATAAAAATCTACACAACTACATATTAACTTGGGGCGGCAGTAGCTTTGGGGGACAGCAGTAGGCACTTGTGTTGGAAATCATAAGGGTCGCCGGTTCAAGTCCCGGTGCGGACCAGAGTATGGAAGTTGGTGTGGTTGCCAGAGAGGTGCCAGGTCCCTTCCTGCAAGGAACCGAACCCCCGAGCAAGGCATCGTAACCCAGACTGCTGCTACACAGAGACTCACTATTGCACTCTGACATCTCTCCATTAACACAGGTCACTGGTCCGTGTGTGCATGTGTGTGATTCAGGCCTGTGTGTATGTGTCTCTCAATGACAGAGTTTAAAAGAATTGTATCTGAATTCCCAAAATGTTCCAGAGGTATCAAATACTGCGTGTCAATTCTTCAGAATTTTTCATTCTGGTGGTGATGACGATTTTTTAATTTAAACTAAGAGTTAGAAAAGCAGATACATGTGAAAAAACACGAGATTTATTTAATCTAAAAGCTACCACGAGGAAAATAAAATGAGCTTAGTGAAAGAATTGCTCAACAGCTGAACCGGTGAACACGCAGCCTTTGCTCGAACTTGAAAACATCTGCTTCAGTTGACCAAAGCCAAACGCTCCTGTATGAGAGGATTTACTGCTTTGTTAATTATTCACACTCACTCACTGTATGAACCTATTAACACTAATCATACAGAGTGTGCGTCTGTACGTACGAAGACCGTGTGGATGTTTCAAGCTGCTAGTGTGTGTCTCTGTGTGCGTGTGTGTGTGTGTGTGTGTGTGTCCACCTGCCCACATATCCTTGACCACTGTGTAAGTGAGCCAGCGGGGGGAGCGACTCGCAGCCAAAAGGCCACTCGGCTCCACACATTCAATTCCCTCTTCATTAGCAGTCACATTACTTTAGATTAGCACGGAGTGGACATTTACAGGCAACGCTGACGCCTGTAATTAAAATTAATTTAAAAAGAAAGACACAAAGAGAAGTAATTACTCCAAGTGTTAAAGGTTTTTTTTTTCCCCGGCAACTTGTCTTATCGTTTTATTGCCGCGTTCTTACTGAAGGAAATAAAAATGCAAAAAAAGAGAGTGGACTTAGTGGGGAGAGAAATTAAGCGCTAGCGGTCGCTCATTAATGACTTCACCTGATTATTGGGAATGGGAAGTCGCCCGTAAAGGTTGAGTAGTTTACAATGAATTTTTTTAATTAGAGTGGATTTGCTCTGATTGAAATGAAATATAAATGGCTTCTTAAATAGCTTATCACAACCTCAGTGACTCACAAAGCCCCATCCGCTGGCTGCAAAGTTTTCTCTGACAAACAAGGAAGTAAGAGAGGGGGAGATTTAAGGGAAATGGGATTTTAGGACATTTTACAAAGTAGAGTCAAAGTTTGTTTAAAGTTGGGAGCTCTCACACTAAAAATACCGCAATTGAATGCCTCAAACAAGCGGCAACCTCTGGGGTTAAAAAAATGAAGCCAATGCAGAAGTGCAAAATCCTGCAGGTAGTCGAGGGTCCACTTTGGGCTGGCTCCAGGAGCCCCGGAGGTCACATACACTGTTCATCCAGCAGAAATGAACATGTTCACAGCCTGGTTCAAAAAACAAAATAGATCTGATACAGGGGGTGAATTTTTTGGTTACTCAGCCAATTGGATTTCATGAACAATATGAGTTATCCATAGTTAGGCGTGAAGCTGACCTGATTGGCTTAAAACCCGCCTCATCTCCGGCTCTCAGCCTGATGGGTGAAAGATGGGTGACGTCACTCAGACTATGTCCGTTAATATTTACAGTCTATGGTCTCAAATTGTAACTTCTAACTGAATAGAATTTTTTTTTTCCCCTTTGAAAAGCACCTGAAAAAGTGGGATCATCTTACGTTCAGGGTCTAGACTTTTAAATGCCAATTTGCATTCACATGACGGAGACACTTATCTGTATCAAGAGTGTACCGCTCATGACTGAGGCCAGCTGTCACACACAGCTGCAGTACCAGGGGGAGACACCAGGGGGAGAAACAGAGATTGTCGGAACAAAGTGGCTCAAAAGTAGGTCAAGTTAACCGACTAAGATTTCCATCTGAGATCGATCACAGCTTTTACCCGTTCCGTTCAGCCTTCCTAAATTCTCTTCTGTGTTGTTTGATGTTGTCATTTGTGCAAGAAGTTGAGTTTATAACTGGGACAGTCCTAGAAATAAACAGATCAGAGGAATCAAGGGCAGATGTGCACAAATTATTGAAACGGTTAATTTGGTGGTACATATTGAGGGAGTGAGGAGAGCTACGGGCAGTAGAAAAGTAGGGAGAGAAGGAGGATAGAGAGTGCTCGTTAAAGATGAGCTCAACAGATCGTTCTTTTTGCAGTTCTGTTAACAGATCTTTGTTTGCATAATCCTTTTTTTAATTATCAACCACAAAAAAACACATCTAAGCTCTAAAGCTAAACATTTCTATACTTGAGAATAAAATCTATTCCAGATTTGATAGAAATTGAATAGTTGAGACACTTTAAGAAATAACATCTCAAAAAACTAAACGAAAAACGGCAATGCAGGAACTGTATTTCTATATCATGTGGAAGTATTTACAAGTTAAACATCTTTGTCCTCTGCTCAAGATAATGTCTCAAAAACTCATAAATGTAAGCAGGGACATCGTGCATGCTAAAATTCTGGAGGGGGGGGCTCAGTTGGTAGAGTCGTCGTCTCTGAACTGAAGGGTCGGGGGTTTGATCCCCAGCTCCTGCAGCAACATGTCTGATGTGTCCTTGGGCAAGACACTTAACCCCGATTGCTCCCGCTGCCACATCGTCGGCGTATGAATGTGTATGAATGGGATTAGACTTGTGATGGTCTCTTTACATAACAGCCTCTGTCATCAGCGTGTGAATGTGTAGGTGTGACCTGCGGTGTAAAGTCTATTTACCATTTAAGTTGGAGTGGGGTCAAAGGTTAGGATAGGAAACATGAAGAATGATGCCATTTTCTGCATTTGAAACATTTAGAATCAAAGGCTATGAGGGGTAAGAGGGGTATTATGTCTGGATCTGTCTGAAACCTCAGTTATATTATGAAAAACTCCTCACATCCATATAACTCAAATAATGTTTTGAAGAGAAGTATATCGTGCATAAGTTGTCTGTAGTCCTCAGCCGCACACTGAAGGTGTACACAGGTTATGTTGGTGCTGTGAAATGGTGTGCTAGCTTACAGGGGAGATATTTTGATCATGAAGGGTCAGACATGGCACTTCTGGTTGTACTGACCTCTGCCTCTGAATGTGGAAAACTTCAATAAATTGTTTTTTTTTAACTGGAGGGTGGCCAGCCTTCTCCCTATGTGGTATTTCTTTTTTGTGTTATGTCACCTTTGCTACCGTCTTAACAATTCTGGAAACTGCAGGCCAGTGACAGTGACAATGCAGAACGCATACACATCAAAAAGTAAATGAAAACTTCAAAATCAGATTGCACAAGTGACTTCTCCTGCAGCATTTATGCAAAGACATTGTCCTTTATGATTTCCCTGCTTTATCACCTCCCATTCTCTTGGCATGATGTGAAAACAAACAACAACAACAACAACAATCAATGCTGAAATCAAAGCAGACGGATTGAGACGTGTGTCGAGCACAGCCAGACTGCACACGTGATTAATAGTGATATCAACGGGATGAAACGCTTGTGGTTAATTATGTACATTTCACAAGTAGGAATACAAATATGCACATTTGTCAGGGCATCATTACTTGTGTAAGTAAGTAATAGATAATGCACTAAACAGCAAACATGAGGTTATTTAGTATTTCTGCACACTTTTTTATCCACACTGTTTGATCACAGAAGTAGTGTGCATGAAAGAAACATTTTCAAAAGAGATAAAACGTGAGTTGATTTTGAGCAAGGCTGTCCATATGGGGGGAAAAGGGGAACGCTTCCTGGAGCCCAGTTGCATGACAGGTGAAAAAAAAAACATTATCCATCCTAAATTTCAGCAATGATAGCACCATTTAGTTTTCAACCTTAATCCTCACCATTTCTTATGAACACAAAAATACAATTTCCTTTATCATAGCCTATTTCAAAGCGTTTTTCAGTCAGCTCCTCAAGCTGATGGAGGCAGAGAGGTGAGCCAGGAAGAAGGCACTACTGATCCAGCACACATGCATTGATATTTAATATATTATTGACATCGCAATGGGCCCATTCACTCTACCTTTCAGGGGCCGAGTCATTTCAGGGGGCGGGCCTGATTTTAAATTGATTTGGTTGGATGAGCTTTTATTTATTTGGAAGCTGCAAATCTAACCCACACTATTACAGCTTTTAAGAGTAATGAATGAAAACACACTTTTTAATATATATTTATTGTCCTAATGACAGCTGAGATCGCAGCTGCACTCACCAAACATCCCAACAAGTTCTGCAGAAACTTTCAAAAGCTCTTAAAGCTCCCTCTTTTTGGCGGACTGCCCCTTTAAGTGTGAGCCCCCCTGCAGAAAATTCCACCTGATAAAAATCTGTTTAGCACCGGTTCTTTTAAAGACAAGCCACTCGACTCTCACTGTGCACCACATCTTAACCTCCCCCTTCTCCTCCCCCCAGAATGTCCCCCTCTGTGAGGTGTTAGCACCACAACACACACTCTCTGCTCCCTTTAATGTGTGTGTGTGCGTGTGTGTGTGTGTGTGCGCGAGAGTGTGTGTGATAGATGAATCCATCTTGTGAAAAAAAAAAGAAAAGCCTCGTCCAAACCCTGCTGTCCACAATCCACTGCTCATGCCACTCTATCTGCTAGCACACACACAGCCTCTGACTGCGCAGCCTGCTCTGTGTAGATAAGCAGTGCAGTTGTGTAGTCAGTGAAGTATACCTGCAACCAGAGAGAGAGAGAGATTGATATGTACATATATATTTACTCAGAAGGACGAAAGAGAGGGACGAGCGGGGACAAAGAGAAAGAAGAAAGAGAGAAAGGTGCTCCCGATGTTATCTCTAAGTGAATATTTACTTCTCAGTGTGAAATATTCGCCTGCTGCTTCTCAGTGTGACAACACACAAACACACACAAGCACACACACACACACACACACACACACACACACACACACACACACACACACACACACACACACACACACACACACACACACAAAACTCTCTCTCTCTACTTGCTTACTGCCAGGAGCCACTCGAGTGAGTGTGTGTGTGTGCGTGTGTGTGTGTGTGTGTGTGTGTGTGTGTGTGTGTGTGTCTGTGTGTGTGTGTGTATTTACAGTTGATTTTCAGTTGATTTTACAACCTTTTTTTATTAATCAAAGCATATTTGATCACGGTGGAAGTCCTAATCTCGCCCAGTGCGGTGTGAAAACATTAGGAAAAGATTAGTTTTTCATCAGGAAGCAATCAAGCATGGAGCTGGCTCTTTGTAGATGAAGCAGGGGAAGCTACAGGTAAAAATCAGCTTTTGGCAGGGACAGTTTAAACACTGATCACGATTTGATATTAAGGGAAGGTGCAGGAACCAGGAGAGCGCTGCCCAACATGTATCTGCCTTCTAAGAAAAAATCAGCGTTTCATGGTGGAGATTTTTTTTTCCACATAAGTTGACATTCACTCTGACTCCGAAAAAAGTCACATCAAAGATTAGAAAAATTATTTTCAGGTAAAGGGATCAAAGAGGTCTTCAGGTTTCCAGGAACAGGCGACACTGTGAAGTTTCAAAATGTTACCTGGCTCTGAAAGTACGATTCAAATCGATGGGATGTAACGTGACACAATAATAATTATTTCATGACCGTACAATCCAATAACAATTGGATACGAAATGATACACACATCGCAGCCTCTGCCATTTACCATTTACTTCAGTCTGCACACATTTAGCTGGCTCTATTAATACTGAGATACTGATGATAATTTACCATCCTCTTAACAAGGGCCTGACCAATATGGAATTTTTGGGGCTGATACCAATATCAATATTAGGGAGGGAAAATAAACCCATATTGATATAATTTGTTTCATATCTTCTCTCAAGGATCAGATGTGTCTGAAAATCTTGAGACCACGAAGTCAGGCAGAAAAAAAAACACTGCCAGCTTCTGACACTGATTGTTAATCTTTTTTTTTTTAGAATAGAGGCAAAATTACCGAATCAATCTTCACTTTTCAGCTTCAAATCATCAAACTAGTATTTCTTGAGCTTTTGGTTTGTGAGGGTCAGAGAGAAATGAATATCTTTTGTCACGATGACATTGAAGAAAGAACACAAAGATTGGTATTCATCGGACAGTAATTGTGCAGAGAAAACTCAGTTTGTCACTAATAAAGACAAGTTTTTTTTTCTTCTTTTGAAGCTAAATGACATTTTAAGAAAGTGAGGGGATAACAAGAACAATCCATATATTTTCCTTTGTATTCATTCTACTAAAAGATGTGTTTGAATGGAAAAAAAGAACAATGACAGTAAAAATGTGCACCAGATATTTTCTTTTGTTGTGCATTAGCCGATTTTGGATTTGACGGGTAACTTAGATAGTTTTTTTTTGATGAATGCTGCGTCTCTGTTGGTAGCGTCAGACATTCCTAACATGGAACATGGAAAGAGAAGAAGAGCTGAAACACTTGTCGGAGAGAAACATCACTCAATGAAGAATGAATTTCACCTGACAGTTGTGGAAGTAAGCTCTCATATTCTTGCACTTACAGCTTTTTAAAAGTGCCTCAGTTTGATGATTTTAGCAGGTTAACAGTGACAGCACACACTGTTGAGTTGGAGGGAAAGGAGACCTATCACAGTTGAAATATCAGGAATTAAATACAGAAAAGTTGTTCCTAAAGCTGCTTCAGCTTTGACAGTTGGACATTGGTTGCCTTTTTAAATGATAGAGAACGTGAAGTGGTTACATTTGATAACATGTCAGCAAATCGTCCGGATATGTCTTCACTTAAAGAGATACTTCACCTGTTAAAACATGAATCTGTATTGAAATTGGGTCATATATGTAGTAGAAATGTGAAATACATTTTGAAGTTGGTGCCTTCTTGACTGAGAAAAGGCAGAAAGTGTCTTCTTGGCTCATGTGGATGAAAGAAAACAACTCCCAGAATGCACAGCACCGCAGGCCACTCCCACTGAAGCTACGGTGCTTTATTTACAGTCTATGTCTACTACACATACGGCCGTTTCCTCAACTGATTCCGAGATTTCTTCCAGAAGAAATTGGCATCTTAGAAATTCCTGGCAGCAAACGGACTCTATGTCTGTGTCCATAGGCAAACAGTGAGAGCACCGACACTACCAGTCCGCCCCAGCTCGAGCCTGCCCGGGCTCCTCGTTCTCACCGCCGCCAACAGGCAGGTCTTGTGCCTCGGCTGCTGCAGGCAATAGACCTGCCTGTCAGCAGCAGCTGCCTCCTGTTCCTCCATCAGCCTTAACTGCTTGTCGCTATATTGCGGCTCGTAGAGATAGCCGATTCGAGCACAAGACCTTCAAAATCCCCTTCATCCATATCAGTTTGAAGTTGAAACAAACTTTTTTCGCTATGGTCGGTTCTTCTCAGCTTTCTCCACAGAGCCTGTTAGCATAGCTTCCTAGCAAGATGGCAGACGTTGCTTTTAGATTCTGGCAGTGAGGTCCCACCCACTGATCTGTAATAGGTCTGTAGCTTCAGTGGGTCGAAAAACATGAGGAACTAGCGATGTAGTTTCACCCCCTCTAACCACAGCAGCCTCCGATGACGCAAAATTACGATTTTTGCGTCATTGGAGGCTTCTTTTCAGAAAAGAAATACGGAGCTTTCCCGTCTCAGGGGAAAATGAGGGCGGGATGCACGACCATTCAAAAATACTACCAGGTTTCTAATGATACAAAGCTTAATGCAAATGGGTGAAGTATCCCTTTAACAAGGCAAGAGGCAAGTTTCGAGGAACTGTCATTAGTAATGAAACTCCGACTACCAAAGAGTAAACATTTAAAGTAGAGCAAGAGAATGAATGACAGAAAAGATCAACAGTGCAACATAATACATATACTGAAAATCATGCTAAATGTTCACTGACAGCGAATAAGTGCTGTAAGCCCTTGCATGCATCATATTTTGAACAGTGATGACTTTGGTGTGATGACGTTGATCTAACCTTTGGAAGCGAAATAGGGTGGTATTGAGATCAGTCTTGGTCTCGAGACCACTTCTTTAAGGTCTCGGAATAGAAAGAATTTTGTTATGACCAGTGAATTTAGGACCCAGATGCAGGACACAGAAACAGAGGGGTTGATTGGAAATGAGGTTTATTGCAGCAAATGGAGATGAAGAGGGGTTGAAGATTCCTGAGATTGGCAGAGTGAAGGGGAAGATGGCTGACCAGAGCAGAGGAGGGGTGTGAGCGTGGCTGAATGAGTGGCTGGGGATCCAGAGAGCAGGTTGAGGCAGATGGATGAGCAGGAAGGCAGGTGGGTGAGTCGTGATCCTGAAGCAGAGGAAAAACAGGATGAGAATCAAAAAAAACACAACTGGCACAAAAAACTTATTTTCTTTCTTTCAATATTCGATCTATTTAGAGTAGCCTGAGACGTAGTCTACCACAGTAGCTGAAACAACGATCTGGCGATGAGTGGGTGGAGAACCGGGGTAGATATACTGCTGAGTTGATGAGCTGATGGAGAGTAGGTGTGCAGGTCTGAGCAGGTGGATGCAATGAGCAGCAATCAGGAGGGAGCCATGACAGTACCCCCCCCTCAACGAGAGCCTCCAGGCGATCCTCTAGGCTTGTCAGGGTGATCTCGATGGAAGTCATGGACAAGGGAGGAGTCCAGAATCAACTTTCGGGATATCCAGCAACGTTCCTCTGGGCCATAACCCTCCCAGTCGACTAGATACTGGTAGCCCCGACCCCGGCGGCGCACGTCCAGTAACCGCCGGACAGTGTAGGCAGGATGGTCATCAATGATGCGGGGCTGAGGTGGAGGGGTATCCGGGGGAGCGAGTGAGCTAGTGAACACAGGTTTTAGCTGCGACACATGGAAAGAGGGGTGAATCCTCATATGTGGAGGTAGTCTGAGTTTCACAACAGTAGGATTGATGACAGCCTCTATTTCATAAGGTCCCACAAAACGAGGAGAGAGTTTCCTTGAGTCGGTCTTCAAGGGGAGGTCTTTAGAAGAGAGCCAAACCTTCTGACCTGGTTGGTAGTTCGGTGCTGGGGTCCGGTTCCGGTCCGCATTGCGACGGTTGCGATCAGCTGAGCGCAGCAGAGCAGCCCGAGCATCTCTCCAAACCTTGCGACAGCGGCGAAGGTGGGCTTGGACTGACGGAACAGTGACCTCATCCTCCTGTGCAGGGAACAGGGGTGGCTGGTAGCCCATAGCACATTCAAATGGGGACATACCCAAGGCGGAGCTGGACAGAGAGTTGTGCGCATACTCAATCCATGTCAGATGGGTGCTCCAGGAGGACGGGTTTCTGGCAGCGACGCAACGGAGAGCCACTTCCAGGTCCTGGTTAGCCCTCTCAGTCTGCCCGTTAGTCTGCGGATGGTAGCCAGAAGAGAGACTCACAGTGGCCCCTAGGGCCTGACAAAACCCCTTCCAAACTTGGGAAACGAACTGAGGACCCCTGTCCGAGACAATGTCAGTGGGAATGCCATGGAGGCGGAATACATGTCCTATCATCAGGTCAGCAGTTTCCAGCGCAGTAGGTAGCTTGGGTAGAGGTACAAAGTGGGCTGACTTGGAGAACCTGTCTACAATAGTTAGGATGACAGTGTTACCCTGTGAAGTTGGTAGCCCGGAAACAAAGTCGAGTGCTATGTGGGACCAAGGGCGGCTGGGAATGGGCAAGGGACGGAGTAGGCCAGCGGGGGGTCGATGTGAAGACTTTCCACGGGCACACACCGTGCAGGCAGTCACAAAGGCATGGGTGTCTTTATTCATTGAGGGCCACCAGAAGTACCTCTTCAGGAGGGACAAGGTGCGGCTTATTCCAGGGTGGCAGGCGATCCTCGAAGCGTGTGCCCACTGTAGAACTTGTGAGCGGACAGAGTCTGGCACAAAGAGACAATTGTTAGGTCCATTCCCTGGGTCAGGTTGGGTGAGTTGAGCCTCTCGGACCAGGGACTCAATTTCCCATGTCACAGCTGCTACCAAGCATGATGCGGGAAGGACAGTGTCGGGAAGGGTGAATTGACCCTCAGAGGCGTACTGGCGGGAGAGAGCATCAGGCTTGAGGTTCCTGGAGCCTGGACGGTAAGTGAGGGTGAAATTGAATCGGCCAAAAAACAAAGCCCACCGGGCTTGACGGGAGTTGAGGCGTTTTACAGTCTGGATATATGCCAGATTCTTGTGATCTGTCCATACAATAAAGGGAAGGTCAGCTCCCTCCAGCCAGTGTCTCCACTCTTCAAGTGCCAGTTTCACTGCAAGTAACTCCCGATTCCCGACATCATAATTCCGCTCAGCAGGTGACAAACGGCGTGAGAAGAATGCACAGGGGTGGATCTTGTGGTCAGAGGTTGAGCGTTGGGACAAGACGGCCCCAACCCCGGAGTCGGAGGCATCAACTTCCACGATGAACTGGTGTGATGGGTCAGGATGGACGAGAACAGGAGCTGATGTGAACCTACTCTTTAGCTCAGAGAATGCTTTGTCTGCCTCAGGGGTCCAGGTGAACGAGGTAGCAGGGGAGGTAAGTCTTGTGAGAGGTGCAGCCACTCGACTGTAGTCTCGGATGAATCGCCGGTAAAAGTTGGAGAACCCCAGGAAACGCTGGAGCTGTTTAACCGTTGTCGGTTTGGGCCACTCTGCCACTGCTCGTACCTTCTCTGGATCAGTCCTCACCTGCCCGCTCTCAATGATGTATCCAAGGTAAGCCACTGAGCTAACGTGAAATTCACATTTCTCTGCTTTGATGTACAACTTGTTCTCCAGGAGTCTTTGAAGCACTTGCCTAACATGCCTGATGTGTTCCTCCATGTTTTGGGAGAAGACCAGAATATCATCCAGATATACAAAAACTGACCGGTTCAGAAAGTCACGGAGGACATCATTTACCAGAGCTTGAAAGACGGCAGGGGCATTTGTTAGTCCAAAAGGCATGACACGGTACTCGAAATGACCTAGAGGCGTGTTGAAGGCTGTTTTCCATTCGTCTCCTTCCCTGATTCTGACTAGATGGTAGGCGTTCCTGAGATCCAGTTTGGTGAAGATAGTTGCTCCATGGAGAGGGTCAAAGGCTGAGTTAAGCAGTGGAAGGGGGTATTTGTTTTTGACTGTTATGTTATTCAGACCCCGGTAATCAATGCAGGGTCGCAGGGACCCATCCTTCTTGTTTACAAAGAAGAATCCTGCGCCCACAGGAGATGATGAGGGTTGGATGATGCCTGCAGCTAATGACTCTTGAATGTATCTCTCCATGCTTTCCCTCTCCGGACGGGACAGGTTGAACAACCGACTGCAGGGTAAGGGAGCTCCAGGTAGCAGGTCTATGGTGCAGTCATAAGGACGGGGTGGAGGCAGAGAGAGGGCATGCTGCTTACTGAAAACCTCCCCGAGGTCACGATAAGTGGGAGGAATGGTAGAGAGGTCTGGAGGTTCAGGGGCAGAGGGGAGAACAGCAGCCTCTGCAGGACAACGGGCAGACTGCAGACAGTTGGAGTGACAGAAGGAGCTCCAGCTCTTGATCTTGCCTGCGGCCCAGTCGATATGAGGATTGTGCAACTTTAACCATGGCTGACCGAGGACAACTGGGGCATTGGGGGAAGAGATGACATTGAACTGGATGTCCTCATGGTGGTTGCCGGAGAGAATGAGGTGCACGGGCACTGTGCGGTGAGTAACCCTGGCAAGGAGTTCACCGTTGAGGGCAGTAGCATCCAGGGGTGCAGAGAGCAGCTCGGTTGTTATGCCTGCCTGACAGACAAGGTTAGCATCCAAAAAACTTTCATCTGCCCCAGAATCCACTAGGCAGAGCAGTGACAGGGATTGCTGGTGCCAAGACAGCGTCACTTCAAACTGAATTCTGGGTTGGGGGGATAACGAGGATGCTGCTCGGCTCACCAGCCCCCCCCATGGTTACTGGTGAGCCTCTTCTTTTGGCCGCAGTGGGCAGACAGCGAGAACATGGCCGGCTTGTCCACAGTAGATACACACGCCTGACCTTATTCTGCGGAGGCGTTCAGCTGGAGAGAGGTGTGCCCGGCCCAGCTGCATGGGTTCGGGGTTGGAAGCAGAGGAGGCAGGTCGGGAAACCATGAAGGGCTCCGGGCTCATTTTAACAGGAACTTGTGGGGAGGAGCTTGCAGGAGACCAAGGTGAAGGACGGCTAGATCTTTCCCTACGACGCTCACGAAGGCGATTATCTAGTCTAATAGAAAGTGAAATCACTTCATCAAGGCTGTCTGGATCATCCCTAGCAGCTAACTCATCCTTAACGGAGTCATGTAACCCATTTACAAAAATTCCCTGGAGTGCCTCATTATTCCACCCTGAATCAGCTGCAACAGTCCTGAACTCAACAGAGTAATCTGCTACACTGCGGGAACCCTGACGGAGAGATAAGAGTCGCTTAGCTGCATCTTTACCCTTAACAGGATGATCAAACACCTTTCTCATCTCGGTTATAAAGTTGTCGTACGAAGACTTAACTGTTGACTCACTGTCCCAAATAGCTGATGCCCAGGCTAAAGCATTACCTTTAAGAAGCCCCATTATATAAGCTATCTTAGATTTATCAGTAATGTAGGTTAATGGTTGCTGTTCAAAGACTACGGAACACTGAATAAGGAAAGCCCTACACGTACCTAGATCTCCTGCATAGCGCTCTGGGGCTGGGACATGTGGCTCTCTGGGAAGATGAGTGAGCTGAGTTACAGGAGGCACAGGAGCAGAGGGGCTAGGCTGGTCTGCCTGAGCTGAAGAGGCGAGTTGTGTGAAGACATGATCTCCAATCCGGGCGACATCAACTGAGAGGTTCCTTAATGTTTCCACAATGTCGCGAAGAGTCTGGTCATGCTGACCCACGAGTGCACCTTGATTGGCAATTGCATGGCGGAGGCTGTCCGTGTCTGCTGGGTCCATCATGGCCAGATCGTTCTGTTATGACCAGTGAATTTAGGACCCAGATGCAGGACACAGAAACAGAGGGGTTGATTGGAAATGAGGTTTATTGCAGCAAATGGAGATGAAGAGGGGTTGAAGATTCCTGAGATTGGCAGAGTGAAGGGGAAGATGGCTGACCAGAGCAGAGGAGGGGTGTGAGCGTGGCTGAATGAGTGGCTGGGGATCCAGAGAGCAGGTTGAGGCAGATGGATGAGCAGGAAGGCAGGTGGGTGAGTCGTGATCCTGAAGCAGAGGAAAAACAGGATGAGAATCAAAAAAAACACAACTGGCACAAAAAACTTATTTTCTTTCTTTCAATATTCGATCTATTTAGAGTAGCCTGAGACGTAGTCTACCACAGTAGCTGAAACAACGATCTGGCGATGAGTGGGTGGAGAACCGGGGTAGATATACTGCTGAGTTGATGAGCTGATGGAGAGTAGGTGTGCAGGTCTGAGCAGGTGGATGCAATGAGCAGCAATCAGGAGGGAGCCATGACAAATTTAACTCGCTCTTGTCTCGGTCTCAGACTAGGCGCACTCCGGATTTCGGTTAGGTTGAGACAGCTTTTCCAATATCGCGGCCGCCATCGTTGGTCTTCAAATCGCCTCCTTTGGAAACCAATGGGTGACTCCATTCGATCTGCAGAGTCTATTTTCACCTTAAAGAAAAAGCTCTTTCATGAACATCTACGCACTTCATGATTTTAATAATGACGACTAATAGTAGTTGTTGATAATGATAAAGTGCTTTGCCTTTGTGCACTTCCTGTTAGCTCCTGTGTGTCTGATCAGACCTAAAGCTGTTCGTTTGCACTTACTGACGTTGTTTCCTTCTCTCTAGATTCTTGCTTGTGTTGTTCCTACTCTCTGATGAACGTTACTTTGGATAAAAGCGTCTGCTAAATAAATTGTAGAGTGTCACTGAGACTTACTCCATGTTTTATACAGTTGTTATATTTTTATAACAGCTAAATAAAAATCATCTTTAATTTTTTTCTATCATCCATGTATTTATAGAGAAATTCATTAACTCAGCAATATGTTCCAAAACCAATCTAGGGCCAAGCAGTCATCATCATCCCCATCTTCATCCTCACTGTGATCCCCTATAAAGTGACAGACACAGTCATACACAGCAGACGCTCTGAGTGGGGGAAAGTTATATCTCAAGGTCAGCCGTGTTAAACAGAGGCAGGGGAAGAAGTGCTGATGCATCACTCTGAAAGCGAAACAGGCCGAACCTAATGCAGACTGCCGGCTTTTTGTTTACTGATGTTTTGATTAAAATTCATGGAAACAAACAAAGCAACAAGGAGCCGGCTTTGAACGGCGCCTGCAGCAAAGCCTGTTCTCCAGCACCTCCAATATCCTAAGATAATAGATCTGATTCTAGATTCATTTTACCATGTTGTCTTTGTGTGTGTTTGCGTGTGTGTTTGGTTGGACGACCTCTTTCAAAGCAGTGTTATTATCTATTTATGTGCGTGTGTGTCAGACAGAGCTGTGCGTGAGTGTCTACAGCTGTATCGTTTGGTTTGCACTAAGTGTAAATGAATAATGCCTCCATGTTTTTGTGTCTAATCGAATGTCCTTGTCTGTTTAAAAAGGTCTGGACTTAATAAGAAGTGCAGACAATCATGTACAATTATATCACACATAAACTAATTGTTCTTTTTTGACAACCATGCACATGCATTTTTTTTAAATAAAAGACTAGAAAACAAAGCACCAGTTGCCTGTTAAAATCTAAAACTTCTTTAAGCACTCAAAAGGAATATGTATGTCCAAAGTCACAATTCAAAATACTTACATTTTGCAAGTTAGACAGTTTGCTTGCATTTTTGCAACACAGCCCAAATTGTGGATTTTAACAATAGACTGTAAATAAACATGGATGAAGCCTTGGTGAAGTCACCCATTGGTAACTTAAGGGTGTGCTTTATAAACTGGACGAGTTATCAAAAAACTCACCACCCGTACAGAGTGTGCTGATTAAGACATGAACTATTCAGACAAATTTTGTTTTTTGAATCAGGCTGCCTGCAAATGCTGCTATAAAAATGGCTATTTTGAACGGGTGTGTAATGTATGTGACTTCTGAGGCTTCTGCAGCCAGCCTCAAGTGGACAATCCAGGAACTGCAGTTTTTTACACTTAGGTATTGGTTTCATTTTTCAGCACAGGAGGTTACCGCTTGATTTTAACACAAGTCCTGCCCCTGACAAGACAAGTTACCAATCATAGTGTAGGATTGGCCACGCCTCTGACTACGTGATGAATGTCTATGTTTCGTTCTGCCCCTAGTGGAAACATTTTGCAAGATGCATCTTTACGTTAGAGCCTATCAACCCGTAGCGATAAAAACTTGAATTACAAAACAATTTGAAAAGTATGACTCAGAGGGATCGTTAAAATCCAGAGTTGGTAATGAAAGCTCTGAGTTGAATACACAACCAAAGCTCCATCTTCTCATCTCTAGCTTGTTATGATACAACACTCTGCAGTAGCTTACAGATTGTCAGATTTCCCACGTGGATTCATGACAGAGACCTCATTTAACTGTCGGGTGTTTCTTCCTTTTATTTTCATCCCTGAGCAGCTTTTCACTTGTCTTTTATTTGTCTTCAACATAACACTCTTCAAAAGTCTGATTGTACAGTTTCTCTTTGTCACGCTCGTCCCTCGAGGTTTGAGGGAAACTGGATTAAACAATGAAGTTGAAAGTAGTTCTGTTTAATTCAGTTCTCAGCTGTGACATGAAAGAAAAGGAGGACAAAAAACTTGACACATTTTATTTTTTACATTGTAAATGAGCTCTCATTTCTATGTTTTTAGTACGGTTGCTGAGTTAGCAATAAACTTGTGAATGAGCCATGCAAGCACTAGACAAATGTGTCTATCTTCTTATGCATTTTTCTGGACCCTTTAAAATGCCTTCAGGTATATCTTTCTACCCTGGGTTGTGTTTGAATTGTACATTTGCACATCAGTAAAAAGAAAGTATCAGAAAACTACTGATGCATGGAAACTAGACTTCAAACTTTCATCTGCAGAAAGTTATTTTCTGAATTTTTCTGAATAGTTCTTTGTGATAATTAAGTGACTAAAATAGATGCAAAACACATTTCCACTGAACAACTGAAGAAAAGACAATATTAGCTCAAAATGTCATCATGCACCTCTGTTCTGCATCTGAGTAGTCGATGCATCAGTTGAATGCTTCCAAAACTCAATCAAAACTAATTTCACACATAATTACCCATATCATTACAAAGACAATGTGAGGAGGTGCACGGAGGTCTGTGAGATATGTCTTTGAATGAAAAACGGAAGCATCCACTGAACATCTTGAGGATAAATCAAGCAAAAGATGAAGCTACAAATGAAGCTGCTACAAATATGTGTCATGTTTTATCATTTAAAAGTGACACAGACTGTTGAAATAGATATGATTTTCAAATTAAACCACAGGATTGGTTGCAGTTGTGTTGTATTAATTTCACACATACATTTTACATTAAATGCAAGGTTATAGGAATGTTGATCATCAAGTATAGCTGAAAAGTGCTCGGTCACACCAGGAAGTGACACAGCAGAACGTCTTTATGTAAAGTATTTGGTGATTAAAAAACACACCTTACATGTTCAGCTTCGTTAATTATCTGTTACTGACACGAATCAGTAATTAGATATCCAGGCCAGCACTCAGCTAGCTTGCGTTTAAGTAATCAAGTGTATCAACGACTCTTGTCTCTTAATTTGCTGCAAGCCTTCCCTTCATAGTCGAGCACTTCTTTTTCACTATATCGGTTGTTTTATTTTGGACTCTCTTCTTATTGAGTCTCTAAAACTGAGAAGCTAAGGTTCAGCGAAGTCTTCACTCTCTGAGGCCAATCATTTCTTTTCCTGACGAGTAAATAAACTGATATTTCAACATCAACATTTGTATAAAGATCGCTCTTATTATCTGACCCCAATGGCCCCTGGTGTTTACGATTGTAGTTGGTGGTCATGATTTAAGAAGCAAATTGTACTGGTTTCCATCATGAGGAGAATAACATTCATTTTAAGGTTTTACTTAATGTGTCATGGGCTGTCAGGTTTAGTCGACTGATCACTTGAACCTTGTTCTAGTTGGCACCAGAATTACTAGTTTGTTAAACGCATTATTCCTACTTTTATATGTTGGCCATCAATGCTAATGTCTAAGCTGTAATGCAGCTGCTCCCCACTAGTTGTAGTTGTAGCCACAGACTGTCTGTAGTTCTGGCTAATGGGCCTCCTTTTCTGGCTCTCCTGCCCGGATGTAAACAAGGTCAGTGGACAGATATTACAATTCCTAGGAGCAGCAAGTCTGGTAGTATTTTGATGTAAAAAATGGAGATAGAGTTGTATGTAGGCCGTGTCAGGTTAAGGTAGGTAAACACCGAGTCGGCCGTTGGGGGTCGGGGCTTGTCAGAGCTGTCAGAGAGAGTCGGAGCCTCTGGTCGTAGGGTGTGAACAGCATCGTCAGAATTGCTCAGGGCTTGTTGGAGGCTTTTTGCGACGATTCAACATGTAGATTTGCGACCAGTTGGTGAGAGAAATTACTCTGATTGGCTTTCAGCCGGTGTCTCAGGGCACGAGAAGTAAAATGAAATTGGTGAGGGAAACAAACAACAAGTTAAAACGGCATGCACAGAAGTCTCTTCTCATGTAACGCCAGTCGCCTTATCTTTGGACATTTTCTCAAGTCGAGGCAATTACGGACGCGTTGTCTTTTGCTTAGTTGTCTTTATTACTAACCCTTTTTACTCTACAGCCAAAAGTTGTCAATCTCTCCTCCTCCTTCCATTCCTTCTTTAACAGTCAGAGATAGTGTCAGGATCAGCTTTAGTTTCCTATCTCCTGATTCAGCCCAACCCGGGACACGTGTTTAATTGAGTATGCAGTCTTCCCATGTGTCTGTCTGTGAGCGCTCGTGTCAGCACAACCCTGTCAGCGTTCCTGTACCAGTTCTTTTTATAAAGCATGCAGTCTTTCTGTATCAATATTGGTTCTGGATGACGGCGGGACAGCTGCAGATTTAACGTGTTGACTTTTTTTCTAACTCTAATCTAATGCAAATGTAATGCTAATGTGGCAGCGCTGGTGAGCCTAGAGGGACTCAGGAGGTTTGATGCTGTCATAGTTTAAAAAAAAAAAGTGCCAGTTTGGATGATGCTGCTCTTGCTTTTATCTGAATGACATTAATGTACCCTACATGGTCCATTAGAATCCATTAAACGTGCTTTATTATATGTATGTATATATTGCGTAACAAACATTTTTGAACCTCCAAACTACGCATGCTATAAGTGTTTAGGCTACAAACCAGTGTGTTCCTACATAAATTAAAGTTTTAACTACGCTATGATTCGTAAAAGTAGAGCATGATGTTTTTACATTTGGAGTTTTAAAAACGGCCGCATTACCTTTGATAACAGCAGCCCATAGTGTATAATGATGCACCTCCATTTAACAGAGAGAGGGGTATTTGGCACACAAATTTTACTAATTATTCACAGACTGAAATTTGGCATGTACACATGTGCTAATTATGAGTGCTTTTAGCTATAGCACTATCAGAGAATTAGCATAATGTCTCCCTAGTGGCCATTTTTAGAATGGCTGCCAGAACTACTGCAGGGTCTGAGCGGTCTAGTTTAAAATGACCGTAATTAAACTTCACGAGAAGTAATCACCATGATGAGTGAATATGATGATGAAAAGAGAGAGGAAATATATTCTTTTCAAATCTAGGATTTTTATGAGAGTAATGTCACATAACACTTGGAATTTAACTTCTACAATGAGCACAGCCCAATAAATTAGATGAAATAGGTTTTATAATAGAGACGGATTAATTGTCAATTCATCACATAAATCGTTCAGATTATTGACCACGTCCAATTAAGTGCCACAACAAAGGTCTTAATTATCACTCAATGAACACACACTACATGTTTCAACAGAAAAGAACAAGCTAATTATGGGATTGCAGGCAGACAAATGACGTGTGATTCAAATCTTACCAACTTATCTCTTTAATCCTCCAGTAGATTCCACCAAACGTTACAGATATTCTAGCAAATGATTATTATTCCAAATAACAAAAGGTTAAGAGGCTTTAGATGCAGGACTCAAACTTCAGCTCACTTTTCACTCAGTGCTTTCTGGTGTTGGACTAATAATCAAAGCCTGTTTGATCAGGTTAATGTTCCGCTCATGTCTGTCTAGTAGGAAGTATTTGACATATTGTGATCACATTGAGGCCCGGTGTAAAGCAAAAAGCGGAGAAGCACTAGAGCCCGATCGATTAATTGGCCAGACGATAATGTCGGCCGATATTAGCATATCAAATGAATATCTGCTAATTTTATAGCAGATTTGCGCAGATATAACTAGATGTATTCACCAGTTAAATTGGGTTTCATTGTATTACACTAGCAGTTCTCTTTCACCAGCAGAGTGTGCTGAAATGGATTAAAACAAGCATTTTCACCCTGCAGAGTGTCAAGCAGTGATGCATGTACATGCACAGTTACTTTCCAGTTGAGCGACCATCTTGTCTTCATTATATATCTTTACCACACGTGTATGATAACTGCATTTGAGGGATGAACGCACTAAATGTGTTTTTTTATCCATCTCTAAAGACCAAACATACATCAAAGAAAGATATCGGCCAATCAGATTTGTTTTCTTCCTAACATCGATATCGGTATCAGCCCCAAAAATCCCGTATCGGTCAGGCCCTAGTACGCACTACGGGAGAATTGGGCTAATTTTGGGCCTGATTCCCCCTCTAGACAAAACTAAGCAAAGTCCAGATTTTTCGATGGTTCAAAAGATTATTTTACAGATTTTTCTGTGGTATGAGAAGTGTTAAGAGTGACCAAAATGCTTGAATAAATGCTGGGGCTACACTGATTTGAATACATAAATATAACACGTTTTAGTATTTACAATTTGATCTCCTGTTGTATGGGGGGAACCACAAGGTCAGTCGTGCATGCACTCTGGTGAAATGATAGCCAGTTGGTAAGCGAGCTGGCTAAAAAGGCAGCACAACCATCGCAAATCGCGCTTCTGACATTTAGAGCCCATGTTCGCGCTGCCTCTACAACGTCATCATGTGGTTTTCTCTCGTGAATTTTTCAGTAAAAATAAATGCAAAACTATCGTCAATTGTTCCTGCCTGTTGTTCGCCATGTTTGTTCACACTAAGGACACGTTTGACGGTGAGAGATTTAGTGGGTTTGCCGTTTTTAGAGTCAGGACTCGGGTTGTTGGTGATTGGATCTGTTAGTATGTGGTGTGCTTTTTTTTAGTCATATCGTTGCTCTCCACACTCCATAGAAATGTAACTGTTGAATCTGAAATTATTTGTCGTCTGAGTGGTCCCTCCCACTTTTTCAACATCTGTTAAGATAGTGTGGGTCAGGCTTAAGTTTAGGTAGAAGTGAAAGGATGCTGATTTAAAAAGTAATCAGTCGGGTGACCTGTGGCTCCTTTGCCGCATGTCGTTGTCCACTCTCTCCCTGATTTTCTGTTCTGTCCACTGTGACAGGACAGACAGATGACCCTGATGAAGGCCACAAGCCGAAAAGAGCCAACCTAATATAGATAATAAAAATGATCTACATACTGCAAGTGTTGCTGGAGCTTTTTAACCTCTCCTCTGTCCCCCCCCTCCCCCCGGAAAAAAAAGTAATCAGTCATCAGCACTTCTGTCCTGTTTGAGATGCAAAGCTGGTTGTTGGTTCTTATGGGCAGTCTTAAGAAACTCCTTTTACAATCATCTCACAGGAATGTTTGTTTTCAGCAAATCCAGCATATTTGGCTTTAAATGTCAGGACCATTTATCACATGAAGTAACAGAGTGTTCTTATACCAAAACATAATGTACAAAAACGTAATAGCTTCTAAACCATCAAGCAGTAAATCCATTCCATTTCCCAAATGGACTGATGCAGATTTTAATTTGGGAATTAGTCAGTGAAATATGTATCCCAGTGGATATTTCCTGGTGAGGAGACGTGTGACTGTGGCTGCTTCGCTCTTACAGCCGTTTCTGTCTCACAGACGTCGTCTCATAGCGGAGAATCCATGTCGCTCAGCTGAACCTCGACCTTGGACATCATTTAAAGCAAAACTTTTTTTTTTTTCTACTTGTAAAAATAAAACTCGTCTGTCTTTGATGTGTCAGTTGAAGCTCAGAAAAAGGTGACCCACATGTTGCAGATTAAGCAGTTGACAGTTGAAATCAAATCCGAACAGCTTACAAATGCTTCAAAATGATCCTCACAGCCAACTCCAGATAGATACATCAGTGTGCTGCAAACGTCCTGTATTAATATTAAGAAAAATGTACAATCCAATAACGTAAAAAAAGCAACAAAAAGCCTGGGTTTTCACTGTTCCTATGAAAGATTACAGAAAGACTGTAGAGGAGATTATAAGCCCCACGTTAGCAGCAGATAATGATGGTGTGAAATCAAAGAGCTGCTTAATGAAACGAAGGTGCACCAGATTTGTATCATCACACCTTAGCAAAGCGTCTGCACTCTGCCAAGTTTTCAGGGCCAAAATAATTACCCTTAAACAAGAAAGTAGAAAGTTTAAATTCCTCCCTCCAGGAGCTGCTATAATGACTACATGATATGGTAATTAAAAGATGATTAAAGATTAGGAGTTTCGGTAATTACACCTTTAACTGAGCTAATGGAGCAATCAGAGGAAATTTCAGATTGTGAGATTTTTTTTCTGCATTTCTGTTTGAGCTTGCAGGCAGTATATTTCATTTCAGTTTCATGTTTTTTTTTTTAAATATTTATTTCCACGGGTTTGAGCAAAAATGTAAATCAAGAAAAAATCAGTGTATTTAGAAAGTAAAATTCATCCAACTCCTTCGTACAGCACTTTGCTCTTTTTGCATGTCTTCAAAAATCAAGCAGAGTTTTAGATTTGTAAAAGTAAACTATCAGGGCCACCTACACACACACACACACACTCACACACACACACACACACACACACACACACACACACACACACACACACACACACACACACACACACAAGAATGCACTCATAAAAGACCTCCACTCGAAAGGCTAGATAAACAAAGATGTCAGCCAACCACAGTCTAGTTTAGGATTTATATGGATGAAAGTCTCTCTCTCTCTCTTGTCTCAAATACACACACACACTCTCACTTACACACTTACCTCATATTCTCTGGGTGTGGATTAGGCCATGTCCGGTTTAACCTTATAAAGCTCCATGACAGGCTGCTAAAGGCTTTATGTCAGGGTCTAGCCTGTAAAACTCTACTTGACACCACTAACACACACACCCACACACACATACACATAGGCCAGGAGACGCATGCACTAAACCTGTGCACAAAGACATTGATTAGCATACATAAGACACAGTCACACACACATTCATTTACAGACACACACACACACACACACACACACACTGTCACGTTTATAAGGTTGCAGGCATGATGGGAAGTGACACGGTGAAGTGCAAAGTCAAGAACAGTTTTCCAGCCACGGGTGGGACTTACTGAGCCAAGTTGATTTAGGTATGACGCTGTTTTAGGCCTTACCGTACATGTCATGTCAGTGTCATGCTAGCAGATACAGAGGCAACTGTCTACTCTGGTACTGTCGTTCTGCACATTTGAAGTGTGCTGTCACTGGGGTGTGTTTTCAGAAACGTAACAGTCCAAACGGCCCAGAATTGTCATGTGTTCATTACATGAGAACACACACCGTACATTTTTTGAAGCTTTCTGGGTCTTACCTGTAGGTTGCATGAAGAAGCTACTTCATGCAACTTTAAAAAAAAAAGAGCTATCATGGCCACGCCCATTGAGTTGTGTACATGAGTTTAACTTTTCCTCCTTCAAGTCTCTTCTAGCTGTCCACTAAATTTGAAGTAGATTGGATCAACCGTCTAGGAGAGGTTAATCCAAATATGACCCCTGCAAATTCACAAAAAAACACATTTTTTGCTTTTATATTCAAAATGGCAGATTTCCTGTTGGAGTTGGGGTATGGCTTCTATAGTCATTTGTGTCGTTCTCAATAAGCTGCAAATACCTACCAAATTTCATACATGTGGGTAAATGTGACCTCTATGGGGACTGCTTTTTGATTATTTTAAATGGCTACTATAGAGGCCTTTTGTCACACCCATGTGGGGGACCCATATCAAACTCAAATGTTTACCAGGCCTGATGCGTACGCCAAGTTTGGTGAGTTTGCAAACATGTGATTAGAGTAGGGGAAAGGATTAAATACAACAGGGTCCTCCCAATGTGCAGGCAGGCGCTTGGGCCCTCAATATTATCTCAAGTGTAGATGAATGTGTTAATGTAGAATAATATATCTACTCAGGGTCTCTTTTGGGTTTCAACTTTGAGCTACATGCATATCTCAAGAATCGGCTTTTACTAGGCATGTGTTCATAGACAATTTAGGTGGCATGATGCAGTTGAGATGTAGCTAGCATACTAGGATGGATCATTAGGAAGAAGTAGTCAAATAGCCACTAAGTGTGATGTAACACTGAAGTTTGTGAACCCCCTTTGAAGGTACGAGTTTGGAATTTCAGTCATTGCTGTGTTTTTTGGAAGCACAAGTGACCATATTTGCACAATAAACGTCTCTTTTCTGGTTGACAGGTAGCCATGGTTGTAACCTGCTATAACGTCTACTCTGCTGTATCATCATCATTTTTTCTTCAAAGAGACTGTTGTTTACATTTAAATGAGCATTGCTGTGTCAGACTTGAAATTAGCGATTTAGACCATGAATTCATTAGCTATGTTACTTGGATAACATTAAAAACAACAACTTTGAAAAAGGCCCAGTTTCCATTTGGTTTCTCACAGTCAGATTTAACTTTGAAACCAGACAGATCGCCCCTGCTGGCCATGAGAAACACTTCAGCTTTGAGGCCTTCTTTTTAAAACCATGACTTTGTTGAATTCCTTTAGAAACTCTGAGAGCGAGGGCCTGTTTGGAGCCGGTTCAGACAGCAGCATGAATTAAAATGAAAGCATATCTAGTTTTTTGAGACATGTGGGCAAAAACCAAAGCCAAAGTTTATCTGCTGATGTTTGTCAGACTGAAAGCTGTTTAAGAGCTTGTGTTCCCACTAAACCTGACACATAACTTTATAAGAAAAGAAGTAGTCAAATAACTTTGTTCTTTGAAGAATATTGTTCGAAGTGGTCACTGAGTATTTCTTTGTTTCTGTTATTTTGTCATCTGATAAGACTTATCGATGTCTTCAGTACCTTAAGAAACCGATTTTCACCCACAGCCTTTGTGTTGCATACATGCAGGAGCGTTTGTGGTCTTAATGCCGGCTTACGTTGCAGTGATGGCAGGTATTCCATTTACCGATGACCCTGAAACTTAATAATGCACTTTTTGTAAACTTATATGAAATTCCTGTCCAGCTGCCTTTCAGGAATGTTGATATTGGTCTATTCTGAAAAACCCTGTTCAGCGGTGAGGTATTTAAAAATTCCTGCTTTGTACATGATCGATAAATGGCTCCTTCCGAGTGCCTCAGATACACCAAGATTGTGGTCAGATTAATGAAAAGAAAGATATTGATTGCACGTCACATGGATGAAAACTCTCCTTTATGAAAGTCAGAGTTGTCAAACAGAACTCTGCTTGCCCATCCTTTCAGCCTTGCTACATAATACGTTAAATACTTCCTGCATTTACACTTAAATTGGCATGGGACATAACATTTTGAAGTGTAAAATTATCCAAGTTTGGCACATTTCAAAGATCTATAGGGCTAGATATTTCCAGAACAACAATTAGGAATAATTCTCCTACGGTGGCAGAAACTAAACACAAATCTTTGTTTGTTTGTAGATATCAGACTGTGTCTAAATAAATATGAAAGCTTTCGTGACTGGATTGCACCAAAGGATGGTCCCTGTAGAAGTGTTTTTAGACAAGCTCCTGGGAATTTTTTAGGGTACGCTGCATGGGATAGTGCCACATTTTTTCACCGACTTTACCCCAACTTTTTCCTGCCAGCTCTTGAGTAAAATTTCTGTGTGAACTCCGGTGAGCTGATGTGTGAATGCAGCAGCAAATATTCTGGAAGAGTCACCACCAGCAAGCCAGATTGTAGGATGGCAATTATATTACGAAATCTGTGCTATCATCGTGCCGGTTTCTAAGCCGCTTAAAACTCATCTCCACCAGTTGATCCTAGCAATATGTCTAATTACAAGTAGCACTGAAATGAAGGCAAACAATGTCATTATAATGTCAAATTTTTCTTGGCCCCTAAAATGTTCATGTTTTGCATGTGTCAAAACAGCTGAACTCACAAGAAGCCTTCACTGCCCCTGCAAACTTACCATTACGAGAGAATCACATATGAATAATCTTGCACGCCTCCCATTCACCACTTATCTCTCTACTTCACTCTTCAGCTGACAGTAAACATAGCTGTTCATTTTGTCATTAAAATCTTGATGTTGACTTAGGGACAATGGCATGGCTGGTTAGCCAACTAGTCTTATGCAGTTCAACAGTGGGGTTCAGGAGGTAAAAATCCCATTCATTTTCTCCATATTGAAATATGAAATGGGGAAATTTCCGGAAGCAGAGCTGCCGAGAGCAAGTGGTCACTGTTGAACTTAATTATTTCTGTTACTGTCAAATTACATTTACTTGGGGAGCTGGTGGTAACACTTTACTTTACAGGTCCGCAAATTTCGTCTTAATTAGGTGATAATTAGACAACAATTACCTCCGAATTTCATGACAATTGGGTGAAAATTAGCACTTAACTTATTTGAAATAATGCCCAAATTTAATTGTAAGCAATAATGATTACAGCTTTTGGTAATAAATGACTGAGATCAGCTTTATATGATTAACCAAAAAAAGATTAACACTGGAACTCCTATAAAACTAAATGAACTCAGCTGTCATTCTAACACAGACGTTTATTAATGAATCCTAAATCACATCAGCTGCTGTTCACAAAGTCAGACTGAAGATATTCTATGATTTTCTTCATGAAATTAATTATTTCAAAGAAGTTACGTGCTAATTTTCACCCAATTGTCATGAAATTCGGGGGTAATTTCAAAGAAATAATAAAAAAGTTTGTCTAATTATCGTCTAATTATCACCTAATTACCACGAAATTTGCGGACCTGTAAAGTAAATCATTACCGAGCTGGTTTAGCTCATTTTGAAGAGTATGCTGTCAGGTTTATAAGGTTGCAGGCATGATGGGAAGTGACACGGTGAAGTGCAAAGTCAAGACCACTTGTCCACCCACAGGCGGGGCTTATGAGCCAAGTGGATTTTGGTATAACTCTATTTCTAGGCCTTACTGTATAAGTCATGTCAGTGTCACACTAACAGATCATACACTGAAGTCTAAAGTAGCAATAAAAATAGTCTTTGAATCTTGCTAACATAATGTTAGCTTCCTGGCTAATAGCTGAACTTATTTGTTATTCTGAACTGAGCCGACTAGAAATGTCAAGCCCTAGCTTAGACCTTCTCCATTGCAGCAAATCCTTATTTACCGTGAACATTATCAGGAATGTAATCGGAGGCCGGAATACCTGATATTGGACACCTCTAAAGGCATGATCCCTGACATAACAGTCAAGAGGGTTGGTTTGAGTAACACCGTTTTTGGGGGATCTTTCATAACTCCTTCTCTAAATATCTGCGCCCCAAGTAAATATTGATGCTTTTCCCCGCCCCTGGCAGTGCTGCTACTGAGCTGTATTATGAAATATGACTCGTCTTCTAATGGCCTCTATTCCTAAAGGTAGAAACATTGAATAACTAACTTTTATTAAAAAAGGTAAATAAATACCAAATCTTTCTTGTTATTGTCATGTTTTTTATACAGATGGAGCATCTTTGTGACGGTGTAAAATGATGTGGTGTTAATGTGATATTGGACAGAGCACAGACGGGATGGTGTTTGTGTGTCTGAGGTGAGAAGTCATTTTTCCCCCCGTGCTCTCTGCAGAGTCTGGACCCGTTTCCTGACTCTAACAGCCGCCAGTCATGGTGTTTGTAGAGCGAGATGAGCATGAAATTACGACCAGACATTTCACCATATCCCGGCCCCGACATGAGCACTCCTGAATACTAAATCTCTCTCTGTCTGTAACAGGTCTTTATTTCATTTTTAACAGACTGCTTGTGCTGACTGACTGTGACAGAATCTTAAAAACACAAAGACATTTACATTTACAATCCCTTCACTGGTAAATAAGTGACTCTTTTCTTTGCTTTCAAGTTATCGTTGCTAATTTATTTAATACCTTTGTGTGTTAAAAGTGAAGGATATTCTGTGGAATAAAGGAATAACAGTATCACTTCTCAACAGTACGCTCTGGATTAAACACAGCTATGATAAGAAGGCTTTTTTTATCGTCACTAGAACTGACGTGTGTTCAGCTTCTCCAATCTCTCTAAGGTTGCCTGACAAATAACTGAACACAGATCAGCTCCAGAGCTGTGGGAGAAACTTTCACATGTTCAAATATGAAACTGATCGGTGTGATATTACAGGAATATGGGAACAAAACATGTTTCATTTTAACTGAACGATCTCGTTAAACAGAATAAAGCAGAAAAAAACCCAAGAAAAATCCTCTATCTGCTCATAGTCGTGGCAAAATAGCGGTAGCTCTGAGGCTCTGATAAAGTTCTCCTCGTGTGAATGTCGATTATAATGATGCTTTGTGTAATGTAAGATGAGAGGTAAGATAATGGGATGTCGTGCTAACCGTGCTTAATGATTATTTGAGACTTCCTGCATACTAAAAGTGAAGTTGGAATTAAAATAACTTTCCACATTTTGAAGTATTTGCTCAGCGATGATCCAAACATTTGTGACAAGTCTTTAAGTGCCAAAAATTACGTCACAAACTTTAAGAAAGAGGATGATGAAAGTGACTTAAAAAAATGATTTTAAAATATAAAACAAACATAAATCCTATCAGCTTAATCAATCTGCAAATCCAGAAGAAAAGCAGCATGTGAGTGCCGCTCTGTGCAGAGTTAAGGTGCAGAAAGCTTCTCTCCACATTCAGACACAAAACACAAAACCTGCAGGGAGCAGGATGACTTTTTGGGTGTGTTTGAGGCTGAATATAATAAGCGCTTATATGCTTTGTGAATTAGACTTTGAGATGGAGCAGATAGCAGGAGCAAATCATGCAACATTTTTGTAGTTTGTGGAAACGGGGCCCTGGTTTGCCGTGTCGTCTACCCTGAACAAAGGCTCCACTTCATCAACTCATACACTGAAGACTAACACAAAGTTAATACGCTTTTCCAACTGGGCCCAAATAGAATCTGCAAACTCCTCTAGTTAAACCAATTTGAATTCAACTGAGCTTGTTTTCCATTCAGACTTTATTTTAACCCTCCAGAACTAGCTCTGTTTTTACTTCAGAGACTCAAACCAATGCAGGAAACCACTCAGACTGGTTACAAGATCGAATTCATGTTTTCGCACGCTGTGGCAGATGCTCCTTGTATCGCCCACAGGTAGGAGAGTTACAAATGAACTCCTGATGTCAGCGCTTTCCCCTCTGTTCACTTTTTAGCGGGGCGAAAAGAAAAAGAAGCGTGCGGAACATTAATGCAAAACACTTTGGGATGAATTTGGAGCATGATTGCAACTCCGTGAGAGGCCATGTTTCTCTCCTTGTCACGGCTGGAAAACGTATGTGCATGGGGCCTTAATATCCGAGGAATGACATTAGATGAGTCTGGCTGTTTTTGTTTTCAGGTGCAGCTCCTTAGGGACGCTCTGCCTTATCAATTCTTGTGTGTGTGTGTGTGTGTGTGTGTGTGTGTGTGTGTGTGTGTGTGTGTGTGTGTGTGTGTGTGTGTGTGTGTGTGTGTGTGTGTGTGTGTGTGTGTGTGTGTGTGTGTGTGTGTGTGTGTGTGTGTGTGTGTGTGTGTGTGTGTGTGTGTGTGTGTGTGTGTGTGTGTGTGTGTGTGTGTGTGTGTGTGTGTGTGTGTGTGTGTGTGTGTGTGTGTGTGTGTGTGTGTGTGTGTGTGTGTGTGTGTGTGTGTGTGTGTGTGTGTGTGTGTGTGTGTGTGTGTGTGTGTGTGTGTGTGTGTGTGTGCGTGTGTGTGTGTGTGTGTTTCTGTGTGGTGGCTGTGATGTCGTGTTTTTAATTTCTCCACTCCCTCACCTCTTGTATGTGTGTGTGTGTGTGCACACTCTGACCACAAGGGAAATGTGTGTTAACAGGTTCTAAAGAGTGCCGATCCCCAGCTAAAGCATTAATGTGAGAACTTAATTAAGGCGACAGTAAGGAAAGCTATTATAGGTAAGCTGTTAGAAATTAACCAGTCAATCTAAGGGCGTCTAAATTGAATTTTTGCTGAAGCGTCCGGCGTTCGACTCATCAAATCTCATCTCCTCTTGCTACCCTTGACCCCCTGGGTTCAATTTAGGTGTGTGTCCTTGTGCGTGTGTGCCTGTGTGTGTGCCTGTGTGTGTGTGTGTGTGTGTGCGTGTGCGTGTGCGTGTGTGTGTGTGTGTGTGTGTGTGTGTGTGTGTGTGTGTGTTAGCACCACACAACATAAAGATGTACCTTTTTTTATATTAGCCAGAATACAGAACTCAATTAAGAAAGCGCTTTAGCAATCCAATTAAAAGTCTTTGGACAATTCCCGCTCTTCATCCGCTCCCTCCTCCCTTACTAATAATGAAATAACACACACGTATCCTCTCTTGCGCTCTCCACCTTGTCTTAATAATGAAACAACTTAAAAACACACCAGGGTTTTAAATGAAGCTTTAAAAGGTTGCAGCCTGTTTTCCTCCTCTCCCTCTCTATTGCTCTTTTCTATTACTTCATTCGTTCTCTTTGCACCTAAAAGGCCAAACAATCGAGCGAGCGTGTTGACTGGAGGATTGAAATGAAGTGGCTGCCATTTGAACAGGTGTCAGAGACAGAGAGGATTCTTGTCTCGTGTTAATCTCTGTGTTTGGATTAAAGACTAAATTAGCCAAACCGTCCACTCCATGGTGTGTGTGCGTGTGCGTGCTGTTAGCAGATGACTCATTAATGCACTTGTTTTGCCCTTCGTTTCCATGACCACATGAGACGACACTTGGTTGTGTCCATCCGTCTCCTTTGGCAACTACCGGGCACGTTCAGATCAATTCTGTATCCCATAATAACATTTGCGTGCGGGCAGGGCTCTGGGTGTAATTACCTGGTGTGTCTCCGTGGTAACATAGAAAAGGCTTTTATTAAATTAGCCCAGTGGGTCGGCATTTATAGAGAAGTGTCGAGAGGCGGACTGGCTGGTTATACAGTAGAGCACAGGGACAACTTAGCCGACATTCTTCATCCGACGTGGATGGGAGGCGCGCTGAATTAGCTGAGAGTCACCGCTCGTGGAGGAAAGTCAAGAGGTGGAAGAGTTTTCTGATTGTTACACAAACTTATGAACTCAATGAACTGTGAAACACAAATTAAGTACAGTGGAAACAAAAGGCTGAATGTAAGGATGTCTTTCTTTTCAGATGAACACTGAATAATGCAACATTGCAGTAAATTGGATGTACATTTTAATGTAACAAAAACTCAAAAGAAAGTTCAAACCAAAGTTTGTAGTTCCAAACGTCTGATCTGCAGCCCAGACATTTTCAAAGTGACAGAACTGTGTGCAAAAATACAACAACTTGTGATATATGCAAACAAGCCTTCTCGCTGAAAGTTATATCTAAAAAAAGAATCATGTCTGTACAGTAAATATGAGTTTTCTTCACACAGCCAGTTAGCCTCACTGCCTGTGCACAAAGACTGAATATTTCCCAGCATATTTAATCACTTTGACATTCAGAAAGCCACATCCATCAGATTCAATTTGAAGGATGTAAACAGCTCATTATCACTTTATGCTCTATATAGGCCTACATCTTGTGAGTTCAAATATAAGACAGTGATTCTTAAAAAAACATTTCCTTATAATTCATGTTTAAGATACAAGACAGTCATGTGTTCTGTATTATGACTCGACTGTTACTCAGTCAGTGGGAGTGTTTTAATATGAATTCCTGGAGTCTGTTTTCAGCTGTAAATGTGTCAATCAGTTCATCCATTGAACGTATAATGTGAGTCTTTAGATCTATTAGACGACACATTCTCTGTGACCAAAACAAAACTCCGAAATCGCCTCCCCTCCTCCACCCCTCCAGTACAGTTCTTATCGAGTGCAGCCGTTCATAGGACTGACCTCTATTCTGATATGGTGGGTTGGCCAAGGCTCAGTGGTAGAGTCTGTCACCTCTCAACCAGAAGGTTTGGGGTTCGATCCCCAGCTCCTGCAGTCACATGCATTCGATGTGTCCTCCTGCAAGATACTCAACCTCAGGTTGCTCCCTCTGCTTCGTCGGCGTTGTATAAATGTGTATGAATGGGATTAGTTAAAACTGATGGCCACGTTTGAATGGTGTGACCTGTGGTGTAAAAGCCCAGAGAAGATTCAGTTCTTCTTTCTTTGGAGTATTTTAGAACCAACAAAGACTTTTGTTCAGTTTGGTTCTTTTTCATTTGGCCTCTTGCGACAACACTTCGCCATTGTGCCTCTTAAAACAGCGTCCCTGAGTGGGCGGGGCCGTCTCTCTCCCCCCACGTGGTGGCAGTGCTAACGCTTGGAGAGGAAGGGGTTTTTGTGAAGATTTCAGCAGTTTATCTCTTTATAGTTAAGCCTTTATATTTAAATCCAAATGTTTGGGCTTTTTATGCCTTTATCTGAGAGGCAGGACAGTGGATAGAGTCATATTCCAAAGAGAGAGAGAGAGTGGGGAATGACATACGGGAAATGAGACACCGGTCGGATTCGAACCCGGGTCGCTCACTTGGAGGACTCCAGCATCTGTTCATTGGGCGTGCGCACAAACCACTAGGCTAATGGCTCATATCCAACTTTAATAACTGAGCAGAGGGAGCTGAATAAAATAAGCATCACTATTCATAGAGATGATGCCGCTCCGGGTGTAACTAAGAAAAACAGTTTCCGGCTGTCTGCTGTAAATTGTGACTTCAGTAACGTCTGATCTTAACGGTTAACCTTCTTTCATATTTTGAGGATTTTTTAAAATATCTATTAATTTATATTTGAAACTTGCTCTCTTTTACTTTATTCCGCAGCAACGGCACAACAGTGTCCCCTGGGATAAATAAAGTTCTGTCTTATCTCGGGCTTACTGAACAAGCCACGCTCTGCCGTCATATCTTTTATGTTAATTTGCAGTGTGGCTTAATTCTTTGCTGAATTATGGCCAAAACCTGGAGCTTTATGAAGATTTTAAAGAAGACAATAGCACATTAACACCAGCCAGGCAGTTAGGTTTGCAATTAAGTCAAGTAATGCAGAAATGAAACATTTAGAAGTTGTTCAAATTAAAGCAGAAAAGTGGGTCTCAAAGCGTCTGTTTGTGCAAAGGCCAACACGCAAATATCATGAGGGAAACATGAACACAGAGACCATTTTTCTCTCTTTTGAACTCTGTTTTGGTGTTTCTTTTCTGCATCACTAGACGTGGTTGTGTCAAGTAACAGATGAGAGGGAGCAAAAGAAAAGGGAAAGGTGGTTACAGCAGATATAATGAAGCTATTGCTTAAATTGGCTTTTCCAAATTCACAGCGAGAGATAAGGAGTGTTTGTGAGTGAGATTCCAGTTCAAAGTGTGATTCAAAGTGTGCTGCACGGCTGCTGTCTTAAATACAGTGTCTTTATTTTGACGCCTTTGTTGTGTCTGAAGCATCATTCGCTCATCAGGTGAGACGGGCGGAGCATTTTAGACAACTCCGTCATTTTATATTTCCTTACTTGGCGTTATTGGATTAGCTGGAGCCTCAAACACACTGAACATGAACAGAAGTCGACTTGTTAAAGTTGGAAGTACATTTTCTTTAAGGGATGTTCTTAGCTTCATTAACCTGTGGCGGTGGGAGGACAGCTGACACTGCTGCTCAGTCATATTACGTTTTTTTTTTTTTTATAAAGTTAAAGGGCAACAAGTCTTTTACAATATTCATTTGCATTGTATGTAAATATTTCGAGGGATCAGCACCAACTCTTTGTGCCTATTATCGTTGACGTATACAATACAATACACCCTAGGTCAGCTGGAGCTGAACTTCATGTATTCTGAGGAAAAAAAGAAAGACAAAGAAAAAGAGAGCCGGGATGTGTGTGTGTGTGTGTGAATTTATGTGTGTCCTCCCTGCATTACCACAATAGATCAACAGCCCTGACCGAGTCAATTTGTTTTGCTCTCCCAACAATTTATCTGTTCCATCTTGACATGGAGGTAATTCTCTCTGACAACTGCGAGAGCCATAGGAGTGAGCCGCTCTCAGAGAGTGTGTGTGTGTGTGTGTGCCGTGGGTAACGTGGTGTGTTCCTGTCAGCATATGATGTGTGACGAGTCTAATGGGCCGTGCAAGTTATTTATATGCATCACAGTTAGCAATTGAGACGTATAAATGGACTGGGTGTTGATTTTGAACCAGCGAGCTCCCACTCATTGCCTTGATTAAGGCTGTCATGTCTCCTGGTTGACTGATTAACGCTGTCACCAGCCCTCAGCTCGCAGCAGCCTGCTGCACTCTGACTACAGCACGCTGCCTCACACCATCACAGGTGATTAGCATGAGGAAAACCACATCATGGAGCTTTTCTCATGCTAAATAGGAATGATTTTACTGAGATTTTTGCTTCTAATTCAGGCTTTTTCTGTTTAGGTCTTTGAGCAAAGTCTGCTGCTAACTTCCCTCCAGTGTGACGTGTCCAACGTTTGAAAGAGCATGGTTTTTTGTGTTGTATCCTGTAAATAAACTGAAGTGTATATAGTGACTACATGTAATACTTCTAAATTTTGATTTCTCTTTCTAGGTTTTCACACATGCACAAACCTCGGTTGGTTTGTTTTCTCATAACCAAAGTTTTTTTCCACACCTGCTGTGTACAATTATCACTCATGCCATACATTGCTAGAAATGAAAACCATTTGAAGATCAAACCAACACAGCAGCCACAATCTACACATCTGTCAGACAGACAAACACATCTTTCTGATTATTTTTGTTTACCGTATGAAGGTCTATTCCACTCTTCCGGTCATAATATTCCAGCAAAAACAGAAAACGTGCACCATAATGTGCAACAATAGACTGCACCAATGCTGCTACTATAGCTCTCACGGATGTGACTGCACCTTTGTACCTCAGATCTGAGGTAGATGACTCTGAAGACTGAAAACCTGACATTCTTTAAGAACATTTTTTTCTTTATTTAATCCAACATCCACCCTTCGCATAAACATTTAAGTAATTCTTTAAAAATGAACATGTTGCTTAAATGTGCCGGCGCAGGAATTGGTACCCAAAAGCACATTTTATCTTTGGGTAAAGAGGAGACAAACCTGGCTCACAAAGGTGCAGTCACAGCCGTGAGAGCCATAGTGGCAGCATTGGTGCAGTCTATTGTTGCACATTATGGTGCACATTTTCTGTTTTTTGCTGGAATATTATGACCGGAAGAGTGGAATAGACCTTCATACGGTAAACAAAAATAATCAGAAAGATGTTTGTCTGACGGTGGTCTGACAGATGTGTAGATTGTGGCTGCTGTGTTGGTTTGATCTTCAAATGGTTTTGGCTGCTTTGCCTCAGATTGAGTCAGAACATTTCATCCTGTCACAGCTTCACTCTCAATCAGAGGGCTGACGTACTGCAGACCTCTGATTGGTAAATAGATTTTATAACATCTTGTTACTGGAAGCACCAACACTCACAGTGTCAATCACAAATAAAGACAACATGACATAGAGCTGAATGGCAAACAGTGGAGTCAAACTTTGGGAGAATCAAAGATGCGCCCCTGGTGAGTTGAGTGTGAGACTTCTGTGTTTGGGCGGAGGAGTTGCACTGTGCTATTGGTTGTGATAACAGCCAATAGGAATAATGTCACCACAGGCAATCACACAAGAGTTTTTTTTTAAGGAGAGTTCAGCTCAGACTCATGCTTTTAATTTTTGCCTCTCATTCTCCCTCTCGCTCTCCCTCTCTTACTCACATAGTGACATTTTCCAAAGACATCACTGCTTCTGTTGCAAAGAGTGACATAAATCTAGATTTCTAACTGCTTGTTTGCCGTTTTAACCCTTGGAGTTCCTTTTAGTGCTGTTAAAGGAGATTCTGTTTTGGTTGCTCCTCCTCTAAATTAAGGTGTTCGTTTTTAGTTCACCGATGACAAACAGGACTTATGAATCTTGACATTCTTAAGAGAATGTGCAGGAAACTTTGGAGCAACTTATTGTCAAGAACAGAGCATTTGCGCATTTCTATTGCTCACATGCAAGCCTTTCCTTCACAGTTCTTGTTGAATTTATCGGACAAAGATTTCTCATTTTTAATTTATTTAAAGACAAAGTAAGGCGTGCCTTCATTGAACATAAAACCACTCTGAGGAGGGTAAGGACAGAATACATCCTCTACATCAGGGTGTGGCTGCAGGAAGCCTCCCTGCAGGTTTCCTCCAACTCTTATTTTGCTCTTCATCTAATATCATTGAACCATCTAATATCATTAAGCCACTTCCTATACTGTGCTACTGTTCTCCCAGGACCAAAGCAGAACAAATTAACCAAATGCGTTATCTCCCCCTAAGCTAATTTAATGGAAGGTGCCGCATATTTGCGTGTTCTGTGCACGAGGACATCAGTTTCCTCAGGGGAGAAGCTTTGGTGATGGAAGTGAGTGCTCCCATTCTGCCACCAAATTATCAGAGCACTGTGGCAGAAAGTGCAGAGCTTTTAAAGGGAAGGAAATTAGGTGATTTGATTGGTTACGTCTAAAGCCTCGGCAACTGATAATGTATTCCCCCTAATCCAACTCCAACTGGGTTGAGGAAGGCATGAAGTCAACAGAGGGCCCTTAGAAGTGTACTTACACAAATGTGTTTGTGTATCCAGCTGTGTTACCTATGCTTCACCCAGTCCTCTGCTGATCTGGGGAATATTGATGAATGAAGATCAATGCACTTTCATTACAAAGGGGCTAATACATTGAAAAAAAATCTCCTTCTATCCATCATCCTCCCTCTTCCCTGCACAGGTTTTCTTATCAGCTCATTCTTTAGACAGATGCTTCGATTTGCCCACTCCTCCTCGCCTGCCCCGAGGTGTCCATGTATAAAAACCCACACTGCGTTCACTTTCTTTCAATAGGGTTTCAATTTGAAACTCTTAAATGGTGCTTTTAAAGTACTCTGGGGTGTTTTTGGGTAAATGGTAAATGGACTTGAGCCTGTATAGCGCTTTTCTAGGCTCATGAAAAAGTGCTTTTTACACCACAGGTCACACCTACACATTCACACCACATTCACACACTGATGGCAGAGTGTCCAATCACATTTACACGCCACTGATGTAGCAGCGGGAGCAAATTGGGGTTAAGTGTCTTGCCCAAGGACACTTCGACATGTGGCTGCAGGAGCTTGGGATCGAATCCCCGACCTTCCAGTTGAGAGACAACCAGCTTTATTATGACTCAGGCTCCAGCTGACATCACATCACATTAAGGTTGTCACCAGAATTTCTAACTTTGAGGCAATACACATTTTTAATCACTAAAACATGTCTAAACTCTGTCGTTAAATAGGGTATGGACCCATGTTAAAATATTCCATCTCAATTATCAACTCATGATCCTGTTGAACCGACCTGTAAATGTGAGTGGACCACCACGGCTCTAACTTTCATTTGTTGCACCTTTGAGTAAAAAATATGATTGAAGACCTGTAGTTCTTTGTTTGTTTGTTTTTTACTTTGATACCTTTGGATAAAATGGATTATTAAAATATTGCAGATTGTATCGTGTTAAATTACGTGGTACCAAATGGGGGAGTATTTGATATTTGACAACCTTACTTCACATTGATGAGAATGAATGAGTAACATACTTGAATGGAAACTCTGATGCATATTGACTGGTGTTACATGAATGACTTGGTGTGGATTAGAGTTTGATTCAGTTTCTCTGGTGCCCATGGAAAAAACAGTGCCTATAAAAAGTCCATATGTACAAATACAAATACATTTTTAATCGAAGGTTTTCAACTTCCCATACATTTTAGCTAATCTTCATTTTTTTCGTAAGGATTTAACATTTCTTCTATTTTGATTATTCTATAAAAGCTTATAAAATAATGGGGCGTCGGTAGCCTAGCAGGCAGTGTGCACACCCCATGTACAGAGACCTAAGTCCTCGAGAGCAGACGGTTCCAATCCAGCCTGTGGCTTCTTTCCCGCACGTTGTTCCCCACAATCTCTCACCGGTCTCTAACTCCCAATTCACACATACTCCGTGCACGCCGCGGTCCGTCAGCGCCGCGCACTACGCCGTAGTTCGCTGCCACTCTATGCGCTGCAGCTTTGCTTCAAGCTAGACAGAATATCACAACCCGGACAGGAGGTCAGACAAGGAAACGCACAGAGCATCCAGTCAATTACAAAATAAAACACATAATACGGACTTGCGATCGTGTTTTTCATCACATTATCAACATTACGTCAAAACAGGCACCTGAACGAACAACAAATCATACTCAGAAAGAAAAAGCAACATGTTGTTTGCACGTTTTTCTCTTTATTCCCGCGTGATCTTGTAGTTCTCCTTTGATGTGTGTACAGCGGATCATGGGTGTGCTCTGCTGCGTTCACATTCCAGAAATGGATCCAGTGGGGATGGTCGCGCGCCGTCCAACGGAGCAAAACCGCGGTGCTCATGGACCGTGGGGCGCACAGAGTATGTGTGAATTGGGGGTTAGTCTATCCACTGTCCTAATCTCTAAAATAAAGGCTTATTTATCCACAACTTTTTCTGAGGCTATGGTTCTGGAAGTAAAATTTCCCATTGAAATCCTCCATTAACATTTCACAAAATCCTTAAATCAAGAGATTGAAGCCAGGAACCACGATCACAGGCTATACCCCAATACTCGTGACTATACAAATATTGATTAGGCGCAAAAACGGCATTGAAACTCTGAGAAAAAGGCAAAAGGTACAAGACTGTGCACATAATTTTTTTGCGGCATCAAAGAACTACCCATCCCATAATCCATTGCAAATGATACAGCTTCTTCTTAAGTGTAAATTTAGTGGTTGCTATCGTGTTTATATTGTTTTTACAAATGTTGTACTATGTTGTAGTTTGTGTGGTTGAATATAAACCACATTCACTGCAGCATAAAAAGGTTATGAGTATGATTCATGTTAGCTAGCTAACTAGCTAGCCTGCTAGGGAAACTATTCATTTCGCAAGCAGCTTTGAGGGGCAGGAAACATTGCCATGGTAACAGCGAGCTCCACCAATCAGAAATGTTGCTGTGACACTGATACTCGTCTTCTACAGGAGCATATACCAACGTTGGGTAGCTCATGTTAAGAATACCTTGGATGGTTATGACATTATGGCTTACAATCAAATCCACTAAATGAATGGGATTTTTACTATCTGAACCCGACTGTTGAGCCCCATACAGGAGAGAAAAAGTGCAATTCGCAAATAAGTAACATGTAGAAGCACATGAAGCCAGGAACAGGTTAAAGTCATGGGAAATCATGAAAGTGTCCAAAATTGGAGATGTGTCATGCAAGAAGGGAAACTAGCTGGTATTTTTGCTCAAGCTAATAATGTGAGGATAATCTGTGGAAAAAAATGTTGGAAAGGTGGAGGTTAAAGGTGTAAATGAATACAGAAACTAAGAGGAGGTGATGATGGGGCAAGTGTGTAACACATTTTCATCATCAGTGGTTATCAAATACATATATAGTATACGGCATCATTAATATTCCCAGTGATTCTACTGCATGTCACTGCACTATACACCAATAACACGTGGATGTAGAAACCACCATGACATTTAAAGACAAGATGAACCAATAGAATTTAACACACAGGACCCTCGCTTCTCTCCATTTGTGCAGCTCTCTCCGTCTTTTCCTCTGTGTTGTTTTACCTCCAAGCGAACATTATCCTTCGCCAACCGTGAGTGTGTGTGCAGTGTGTGTCTGTGTGTGTGCAGTGTGTTTCTGTGTGTGCGTGCGTGTGTACTGTAGTTCAAAGGCAGCAGCAGTCAAAGGCCTCCTGCCGAGTGTGTCAAACTAAAAAATCTCTCTGAACTCTGAATTAACGGCATCTCCCTATTGCTCCTCGTTTGACGGCTCTGCACCTCCGCACCTCCTATTCTCATTTCCCACAATTCTCTCTTCCTTTTCTTCTGTTCTGTCCACCTCTCCTTTTCTCTCATCCTTTCCCCTTTTCTTTACCTGTTTTCTCATCATCTTGAATCGTTCCTTCTCACCTTGCCTGTCCTCTGTCTGTCCTCCTTATTTCGTTGAATATTCAGCTCATTCCATCTTCTTCGACAGCTGTTTTCTTTTTCCATCATCTCCTCTGTCCTCTGTTATTCTCCTTTTTTAAGGGGCAATTTTTGGTGAATATGGACACATTGAAAATTAATCATAGTGTGAGACATTTCCAATGACAGACGATTACAGAGTCAAAATTGCAGAGAAAAATCTCTTAAAGTAGCTGCTGCTTAGACCCAGGTCTCAAATTGGTAAACGGCACCAGATGACAAATGTCAAAACATAAGCACCTTTTTTAAAGTTGCCTTCAAAAACATGTCTGAAAAAATTGAGTTGACTTAAAAAGCATCTTCTTCTTTTTGCTGATTACATGAGTTAATGTCGTGTCTCCTGGATCGTGTCCCCCATTTGTCACAAACCGGCTCATAGATTGTGTCAAAGTAGGGAGACGAGACAAGCTTGCAATTTTAAATCGTAGTTTTATTTACAAAAAGAACCCTGTTACTAACTCAATACGGTGTCATCAGTAATGTAGAGCATGTGTGTGAATGTGAATGTGCGAAACAGAAATGATAACAGTCTTTATCAGGTCATGGATCCGGACCAGAACCAGAGCAAAAGAATCAGGGACTCAGAGTCAGCATACCATGGCCAGAGAGCCCCAGTGCCAGGGAGCCAGAGAGTGAATGAGGGAAACCAACAGATCTTGTAGGCAGAGTCCACCAGGCCCAGGTGCAGCTGGTCCTCCACCTTTTCCATCGCACTAATCTCAGAAGCTATTGTCTGACGACATTACAGTCTCTGGAAGTGATAGCGAACTGTGTGTCTATTGTAGCCAGCGGTTAGCGATAAAGCAACTCTAGCCAAGACTTTCTTTTGCTTGTGTTCCCATTTTTTAGTCTGCCTAGCAACTTCAGAAGCAAAGATGGAGTTGGTGTTGAAAAGAGGAAGTGGAGTTAGCTTCACTTGCATGTAGATATCTGTTAGTAGATATGAATCAAAGCTAAATTGTTGTAGATAGCTGCAGAAGGGTTACAAATGCCAATTACGTTATTTGCATTCTGCCTCTTTTGCTCTCCACATGGACTGATTTCCTGTATAAAACATGGATGTAGTCTCAGTGACATCACATCATTGGTTTTTAAAGAGGAGTGTTGAAGCCTGACGATAGTAGCCATGTTGTAAGTGCTATCTCAACCTAACTTTCGATAACTCTAGAAAGTTCTAAAATGGAAAGGTGGAAAGAGGCGGGCCTTAAGCCTCCTTGCAAATGGCTACAACATGCACACCTGTATTTAACGCCCCTAATTATTCAAATGTACTCTTGGCCTTTATTTAATGAAACGGATGACTTATAAAATAATTTACCCTCCATGTTTTTCACCAATAAGAGATCAAATCCAAATCATCTCATAGACTATTTGTTGGTGATTGTAATGCACTGCTCAGTAATTAATTTAAGTAACAATATATGGCACGTGACTTGAAAATTGCATCTACCCCAATCCAAAAACTATGAATCACAATCAGAATATTTCTCAGGTAGTCATCGTGTGCTGTCACAAACAAAACACTTCTATGCTGCTCAGGTTTTAGATTTTCTGCCTCAGACAAGACATGAATAAGTGAAAATATTCAAAGGTCAAAGGTCTCCAACCTGAGGAGTCAGGACAAAAAATGTTCACACTTCCCGCCTGATGAGAGACCACATTAAAATAACGTTAGGGTGTCACAACACATCGCCGTTTTCTACTTAACCAGATATAATTTTTAAGGTTTATTTTTGGGCGACATGCGGAGAAAGGAGCAACAGGTCAGACTCGAACCCGGGCCGCCTGCCTGGAGGACCACAGCCTCCGTACATGGGGCGTGCACACCAACCACTAGGCTACCGGCGCCCCAACCAGATACATTTTTACTATCGTCGTGCATGTGGCAGATTTTTTTCAAATGCCATCTGCATCAAATGGTATGTGTAATAAATCTCAGTTCTGAAGCGTGTCAGTTGAGGTGATTTAAACATTTACAAAACTTTCAAGAAATACAGTATTTAGATTACAGCAGCCACTCAAAAACTCCACTGCAGCAACATTACAGGTACAGTGAACTGATGATTTGAGCTTTAGTGTATTTCCCACTTCATTCTCACACAATTTTTGCACACGTTATTATAAATATGCAACACACTATCACAACAACAGGTTTTTTCTGACAACTTCTTATCGTTAAGTAAGAAAATGTCACGACTGACACATATACACGCACACACACGGTAACCTCTATTTGCTCATTGAGAGTGCAGCTCAGCGGGGGCTCTGCCCCCTGACAGGTGAGGAGGTGTTTTGAGGGAGGCTAAAAAGCTTCAGAGTGTTTCCGTGTGCTGCATTTACTCAGGTAAGTGTGTGTGTGTGCTTGTGTGTGTGTGTGTGTGTGTGTGTGTGTGTGCTTGTGTGTGCTTGTGTGTGTGTGTGCGTGTGTGTGTGTGTGTGTGATGAGATGAGATGAGTTGGGAATCTTTGTTGTGTTAATCACACCATTCTCAGCTGACATCTGTAGAGTTGTGTATGCTACACACAGGCAGATGTACACGTGGCTTCCAGCTGTTTCTCTGCTACATACTAGAAATGAATGGAAAGTTTTTCTATGAATATTAAACATTTTGCGTACTTTAAATCTTCTTAGAGAAACGATTTCCTTACGCAAGTACCTTTTAAGTGATTTTGGACAGCAGAAACGTTTGTGCATGAAGTGTGTAGGGCTTTTGAATGGCAAAGTTAGTTTCCAATTAAGACTTATTCAGTAGATGTTGTTGTAGTTCTTTAGAAATGCATCTTAAACAGAAGTGACTTTGACGAGGCAGTGTGGCTAATGCTAGAAGCTAGCTGTACCATAAAGTTATGAGGTAATCAGACCTAATCAGATTTTTGAACCAGACTGTAAAGATGTTATTAGCTGCTGTAAAAACGGGCATCTTTGAATAGGTGCATATGTGACTTCTGTGTCTTCTGAGGAGAAAGAAGGGACTATTTACTCTGTTAAATATCCAATGAGATCAATTACTGTCATTATCTTCAATAATGCTTTCTGCAGGTTTTTTCCACTGCTGTTGACCTGTACATTTTTTATTTTTCATCTTTAAAAGTGGAGGTGAAAAATGAAGAAACTCAATATTTGGTGAATCCATACAGAATGGATTGTTTTTTTCTTTTTGGTTATACGTGTTGATCAGCTCAGATTGAATCCAAACCAGAACAGCACAGAAATGTGGAGGATTTTCCAGCCATTCATTTCTCCTAAGAGACCAATTCTTAAGGCACCAGATGACACATCATATCACCGGGGAGCCATCAGCTTGGGTCATTTTGAGTGGGATAAAATCGTAAAAAGCTGATTCTAACGTTACTGATGACCTCATGGAACTGTGCTACTGTGCAACAATTTGACAACTTTGACAACCACTTAATATAAGTAACGTTCTTAGGTTAAATTTAAGGTTAAATTCTCGTTCTTCAGCTCGACAGCTAAATTGCTGAAGAGCTGTTCACATTTCACACGGCGGACTGCCAGTCGTTCAATTATGTCACCTTACACTGAATAATGGCATCTCATTCTGCAAAATACATGTTAAAATATGTAGCAAGGTGACCTTTTTTCATTTTCAATGCAGTTTCTTTCATTTCGATGACAACTTTTTTATTGCAGAAACTTCAAAACTCTGTTTTTTTCTCTTTTTTTTCACATATTCTTTCTCGACAGTTTGACTTGAAAGACACGTTGCTCATATTTTTAGCTGGTTTTTAAGAAAAGTGTGGAGTTTTGGTACATTTTCAGATCGAATTCATCCGAAAGTGTAGAGTCTCGGCCCCTCATATACTGGCAGGCAGCTTCATGGGTGTAACCCTGTAAGATACTGGAGCTTTAAGAAGTTTTCCTCTAGCTTTAAAAAGCTTACCATCATCCAGAAATATGTGTAAGAGAGAAAAGAAGAGCAAGAGAACAAGCTTTACAGAGCTTACTGTCAGCATAACTATCTGCTTTCCACAAGGATACACTTCATGTCTCCAGTCTACTTATCAGACTAAAGGAAAATAAGAACATGTTTCCGGTTGACTCCCATGTCGGCACTCTTACATAATGAGCAGAAGGAACAAGTGCACTCAGTTGCGATTTACTTTCTGGAATTGAGATTTCTCCAACTTGTGCGGCAAATGCATCCTGCCTTCGGTTCGAGTTTTCTGTGATTGTTGAACATCTCGACCTGAAACCATGGGCATTATCTTTAATTTTGCAAGCTGCTAGTCTCCTGATTTCAGGCTTTCCACCAGTTGTTGGAACCTGACTGCTAGGAATTGCTCTCATTCAGCCACAAAAAAACATTTCTAAAGTCTGACAAAGAAAAAGTCTGTTTATTGTGCGACTAAAAGTGGACTTTTAACATACATGTAAACAAGTTAGTCATTGTACTAGGTTGGACTAACACACCTAGATAAGGCAGTTGAGGGTTGATTTACTCTTGCATGTGTACATCTTAATTGGACCTCTAACTGTCCTAGGCATTCTGACCATGCTCCACAGTTTCAACGCCGGGCTTTGACCAAAAAGTCGAACAGCAAAAATGTGTAAAAGAGAACCTAGGAAGAAGGTATCAACATGGCGATTGCTAGAACGAGAAGCACACATTTCTGGACTGACAAAGTGACACAGGATGTGTCAGCTGCAGTTAAACACATTGAAGTACATGGATGGAAAGAAAATGCGGTATGTTTGGTATGTGAGGTAATAGGTCAACAGGAAGAAGGTCTTGTAACTAGCTGAAAGGGGGTATATTACCACCTACTGTAGAGGAGTCAGACTTACAAAGAAAAAACCCCCACAAAGAAATAGTGAACCTTCCCACTGATGGGCTTGTTTGCTTTTTTTTTTGCTTATATCCAGGCTACAGCATTAATTTCAGTTCAGTCAAATAACTCGTGTGTGCATTTGTTGATATATTTATTGCAGCAGCAGAACATAGCTTGTGTTTGGTGTCAAGGCTCCAACCTCATCACTCCTCGCATTTTTATTGAATACACCCCCCCAGAGTGGGAGCCTACAGGTGGATGCTAGCATGGTGATGGGGCTGAGCAAGGGTGCAGTACTGGTGCAGGTCAGAGATGGCAATGAAAGCAAGAGAGTCTGGCTGCAGACCGCCACTGTCAGACCCTACCGCTGCAGACCGCCACTGTGAGACGCCGCCACTGTCAGATCCGGAAATACCGGAAAATACACGCAAATAAAATCGGCGTGCACTTCCAGTTTAGCGTTTTACGTATAGTCCGATGACATGAATACATGTAAAATATTTTAAAATAAAATTAGATAGTAATATTAAAGCGTTTTATTCTTTTATGAGTAACAGATTACTGAACATTGTGTTTTGTTTCCAGTCGCACACTTTTATTAGTAAAGACGGGAGATGAACATGGTTTCAGCTAACCTTGTGCATTTCAATTTTATATTTTACTCTTCACCATCATTCAATATTTAGACTAAAGATTATTATTATTTTTCTATATTTAGCTTTATTTGTCATATTGTGCTCTTTTCTTACCTTGTGCCGTTGGACCACCTGTGTCAATGAAGGGGCTCATTTTAAAATACACCAACTCAAATATTTTTTCAAACTCAGTTCTACGTGAGCCCAGAGTAAATTATTTGATTTCTTTAAAAAAAAATTTTTTTTTAGCAAAAATACTATAAAAACAAATGATAAAAGGTTCTGTTCAACTTTATTCTGACCCTGCCGAGCCTCAAACATCATGAGGGACCCATAACATCCTGGACACTCCCTTTACCCCCACTCTCTTCAGGCAGGCTCAAAACAATCTTCACAAAAACAAACAGACTCAGGAACAGCTTTTCCCCCAGTACTTAAGAAACTGTTTATTTTTTTAAAGTTGCAGCCTTCTACAATTCTTTTCAAAAAAAAAAACTGCTAACTTATTTTTTCTAGTGTAACCACTGTAAAGTTCTTTAAGTAACTGTACATCTATTCTTTATGACTGCCACTGTTTACATAACTATTTACAGTATATTTATTAAAGGTTAGTAATGACATGATCACCAAGTACCTATTTTACAGATCGTCATTTATGCTACATTCGCAGTATGCCATATACCCTCTTTTGTCAACAATTTCTTCACAGAACTTAAACATGTCTTCCATGCTGTGAAAGGCGAACTTAAATGGCTCCAAGATTTCTTCCCTCTCATCCTCTTCAATGGTCTCTCGCGTTTCCTCAACCCAGAGCTTGGCAAACTGCTTTACAGCCTCTTCGCCCATCTGCAGGGCGTCAGGCAGGTCCACTGTGGCTGCAAAGGCTGCAGTGGTGTACAATCTTTTCCCAGTTCTTTGGGGAAAAAAAGAGGGTTATCTGAGTATTGAATATAGCAAAGTGACACACCCCATAGAATGGGTATCCCACTTGGGTAAGAAGTATAGACTGGAATAAAATACTTCCTCTTCCTCTGTTGCCTTCACATCTGTTTGAAGAGAGCTGTTAGCGTGCACAGCCTCGAGTTGCCAATATATTATGTGTGCTTTAATATATTCAAAGCACACATAAGACTTATCAGACCAATAATCTCACCTACCATCAACATGAAGATGCTACAGTCATTTCCATATGGCTGTCCTGGAGAGCCCTAGCATATAAAAAAGGAGTTAGTGGTTTCCTTCCAGTTGTACAAAATCATTTAACGTATGGTTATAAAATGACCTCTATTTCCAGTCCAGTCATCTCTCTCCATGTCCCAGGATTGACAGACTGGCAGAGATTTCTGATATTCAAAAGACAGATAAATCATTTATCAATATTGATAAGTATGGTCCTCTTTCATGCACAGAACACAATTTAGTCAGGAACAAACTCTTCATGCATTCACACACACATGCCCTTTCAGGAGGCTTTTTATAACACTATTGTATAAACTCAGCTGCTGGTTTCAATTATTATTTTGTTTTAAGTGACCTCAGAAAATTGTACATTTAAAAAAAGTTGATACCCAATACTTTATCAAGCAGCACCATAAAAAGTCTGTGACAAATAATAATTAAGTGTACACACACACACACACACACACACACACACACACACATATATATTGTTTGTAGGAATCCACCTATACACATATGGGCTATCTATATACATGCAGACTTACCTTTGAACGGAATGGCATCTTTAGTGTGGATGTCCAGGTGAGTCTGAATCTTGTATTCTTTAGACGGTTTAAATTTATGGCACAGTGGGCAGTGAGATGTGCAGCGTTCGACGTTGAGTTTTGCTCCAGCAGAAATAATGTGATGATGCATCTACGAGAGACAGAAAAAGTGTTAGCACAACTAATGCCCACTTGGTAGACAAACTTCATATTAAAAATAATTTACTCATGCAGCACAGCAATGTGTTCATGCAGTTTAAATGTGAAAACTGCTCATTTCAGCAAATATTTCCGCTGAACGGCTTTAACGATAGTAAAACTTTTCATCTTTATGACAAACTTTGAACCCTTTTAGATCACAAATAACTAAACTGTTATCTCTTCTCTACTTCACAAAACGCTTCATTAAGCCAAATACACAGTAGGCCTACTCCTGAACGCTCCCCCTATCCTCCACCTCTCCCCTCTCGCGAAATAAGATCGCTCTTCAATAAAATTAGCATAGCTAACGCTAACCACCTTACGCGCAACTACTTTTAAAACGACAAAATACGTCGCTCGTGCCACATTCGGTTACTTGTTTGATTGAAGTCTACAATTATTTAAAGTATATAAAGGTGAACAAATGCAAGTTCCGTTGCATAAATAAGTTTTTCGCTGTTATGGATAATAAAGAATAGTCACCTACCGTTGTCCAAGAGTCTAATGGTCTCACGAAATACGTCACTTCCGGATCTGACAGTGGCGGCGTCTCACAGTGGCGGTCTGCAGAGGTAGGGTCTGACAGTGGCGGTCTGCAGCCAGACTCCTCTCAATGAAAGAGCAGAGCTCGAGAACTGAAATGTTGCAGTTACTGCACTACTCACCGCTGCACTATTATCTTATTTAGCCTTGTATATATTAGTCTTTTTGCTAATATATGTTTATATTTAAGGTTATACTTTTTGTACATTGAGAGCTCAGTTACTGAAGACAAATTCCTTGTGTGTGTAAGCATACATGGCCAATAAAGCTGATTCTGATTCTGAGCTTAAATAGACCACCAATTGGAAGGAGGTGTTGTCAGGTGATTGTTGATAATAACACATGTCAAGTGTGAAATCAGCGCAGCTGGAGTTGTCTGTCTGAGCTTCCAGGTGCTACTCATTTTGTTTAATAAGAAGCTAAAAACCTCCTACAGGGGCTTTAAAGCCACAGCAGTGAACCTGCATAACTACAACCAATGCTCTTCTCTATTCGACCGCCTTCAACACAATCAAAAGTTAAAATTACTGTCATGTATTTATACTTTAGAGAAGAAAATAATGAATTGCATTACATGAACTCTGCTTGGTAAACTCTTTTTTTATCATCCACATAATCATTTCTTCTCTGCTGCCTTTCACATGGATCTGTAGTGTTTGTGAAGGTTACCACAGCATGTCTTACATCATCTGAGTGTGTGTGAGACATAATTAGTTACCTAGAGAATATGACAATGGAGCACCACTATACTGCAGCTTTTCTACACAAAGAGCAGAGATATACAGGCCGAAGAAAATGGAGAGACAGAAGAATGAATATTTCATGAAAGATGCCTGAGTGAAACCTTGACTCTTTATGTCTCCACGCAGAGCACTGCCCAACAGTGATCAGAAAACAGCAGCTCCTGAGGAAACCCCAGAGCTTTACTATGTTGCATTAACGTCTTCAAAAAATGTTTTCCAGAGCTTAAAAGTCAAAGAGGAAATTCAGATACAGATACATTCATCTGAAAATAACATAACACACACTGACAAACTCTAACAAGGGGGATGTCAGCGTTACAAGGAATAAAAAACATTCAAGTGAGCTTTGAGTCCAGGTTATTAGACAGGAATATGTTTGAACTTAGATCCAGTTTTTACATATTTGTGCTGAAAGACTCATAGCTAATTTAACTCAGTGATCATCAGCAAGAAAGGCTGTCATGGCTGCACTGTAATCGTTCAGGGTGATAGCATCAAATCGAAATACATATGCTACATATACTAAAAGTGCTTGACTTCACACATGACAGGCTCTAAATTGTTTAACTAAGTGTCTGACAACATCACAGGAAGTATCCCTATGAGACACACCTTTTCTTTAAAGGTGAACCATAATTAGCCGTAACATCCCTCAATGTATTGCCACCAAACTCCATTTATCATTGAACATTTACAGCAGAAAAAACTCCCACCTAACAGTGTGCTTTGGTAATAATGAATCTGAGCATAGAAAGATATGTGGTGTTCCTCAGGGATCCATTCTTGGTCCCCACTTGCTCAGATCCTAGAATATCATATCTCTTACCATGTGTACACAGAGGATACATAACTGTATATCTCAGTGTCATCAGATGACTACAGTCTCTTACACTCACTGAGTAAGTGTATTGAAGGAATCAATGAGTGGATGTGCAATTTCTCACAGATGGACAGGGATGTACATCAAAATTTGGTAGCTTGATTTGAACACACAAGGGAAAATGGTTATAACTGGCTTACAGAATTAGCATTGCAATGGTGGTAGTTAAACTGAGGAAAGGATCTATTTTACATAACAAAACTTAACAAACGACAACTTGGCACTGCACTTACAGGCAGATATTTCCTAAACTCTGTGGAAAATAACTTAAAACTGCTATAGTCTGATCAGCTGCCCTGGTCTATTTTTAAACAGTCTATGCTCTGATCCCATCAAACCACATGACTTTCTCTGAGTGTCTTAATTCATGGGACGTATCCCTCTGCTGCCAGCTTTCGGGTGGTGGTGCGTTAGTGGGTACAATTTCGTGCACCCCTCCAAGATCCATAATGTGTTATAGAGTATAGGCAACTTAATTAAGAGTCAATTGAGGCCTGTCATTTTCTTTATGGGGAGTGGTGGGGCAGAGACCTTTAGCGCCCCTAATGGATGGCCACTGATTTTACCTTAAAAAAGGGCCACCTAGCATTCCTCTAGCAATTCTTTCAGCAATATCATTATAATATATTATAGTTGTATATTACCTTTTGAACGTCTTGTCATAAATGTAAGTGATATTAAATTGCAACAGTCACAGACTGAATGGCGATGGCATCTTTAAAGACGGTTTATATAGAAAACTATTAGGTTGTGTATTTTTTCTTGAACCATAAATGATAATTTGATCATTTGAAATAATGATTTGTGTCACTGGAATTTGTTAAAATATTTTTTTTAAATATTTATAAGACCTAAAAATTCTAAGTCACAGAACAACAAGTAGTCTAATAGAAAGAAGAAGTGGTAAAACATGAATCCCATCACTCATTTTTATTTGATCTCTGTGATTCCCACCATCTGTTGGTATAATTAAAGCCTGAGCAGAAGAAACAAGTTACCAACACAAGATGCTCTGAAGTTCAGAAGTCTTTGGTATTCTTGTGTATCAGACTTGTGTAAACGGGAATGAAATCTCTTTGATTTTACATCTTTCACATCAGAGGAACACACTTAATGATGCACAAACCAAAGATATACTGCAAGAAGAGGAAGCTCATTTGAGGTGTTTGAATGTGCTTGAGGTCAGAGCATCCTCTGCACTCCATTTTGCAACCTGCAGGTCGTTTATTGAAACACCTATTATTTACCACCAGCAGGGTCCTTTCTGACTCGCAGTCTACAGCGGTCTTTACAATCAGTATGTTTACATGCAGTTTGAAAAAGTCAATTTATTGTGTTAGTCCAACTAAAACTGGACTTAAAAATGCATGAAAACCTGGTAGTCTGCCTGAAATGGTAATGAATGGAATTTCTTAGAGGGGACATATTATGAAAAATCCACTTTTACAGTGTTTTTGAACATTTATTTGGGTAACCTGAGTGTCTACCGACCCACAAAATGTGAAATAAATCCATCCAGTCCTTTGTTTGTGGTCTGCATAAGTCTTACAACACAGAGAAAAATGCTCTGTTTCAAATTTTCTCAGTTTGTGACATCTCAAGTTGGATTCTGGTAAAAAAAAATAGCCTCCTTTCCCCTGGTTTCTCCACCCATGGACTCCACCCCCAGCCGAGAGCAAAACTTTTGCGCAGGTCTGCCATTTTTATGCTCGCTACAGAGGAGTGATGTCTACTGTGAAACTAAGGGGGGGCTCATTGTATTTAAAGAGACACACACCAAAACGGAGCGTTCTGAGAGAGCTGGTTTATACAGGGTCACAAACCTCCTCTGCTGCTTGATTCATGTTATATTTTGACCAAAGCACAGCACAGATTTTTCATTTAGACCACAGGGGACTGTTTGAAAAGGTGAAAAAGTTCTATAATAAGTCAACTTTAAAGCCGGACAAACACACGTTGATAAAGCAGTTAGAGATTGTTTTTGTTATTTAACATGGACTTCACCGTAATGGACGAACGAGAAGAGGGGACTTTCTGGTACTGTACTGAATTGGTTCGAAACATCCTTACAAGACGGGGACTACTTTGTGTGCTTTGGTAATTATGAATCTAAGCTTAGATATGGCGGGTTCCCCAGGGATCCATTCATGGGCCCATTCTATTTAACATCTACAAGCTCCCGCTTGATCAGATTCTAGAATATCATAATATCTCTTTACCATGTGTACGCAGATGACACATAACTGTATATCTCATTGTAAGTGTATTGAAGGAATCAATGAGTGGATGTGCCTACAGTTTCTACAATTAAATAAAGAAAAGACTGAAATACTCATTTTTGGCCCTAAAGAAGAAAGGTTAAAAGTCAGTGCCTACCCTGACTCCATGTCACTGAAATCTACAAATCAAGCCAGAAATCCTGGTGTTATTATGAACCCGGATCTTAATTTTAACAGCCACATAAAGACAGTTACAAAAACAGCCTCTTACCATCTTAAAATATAACAATAATCAAATGATTTCTGTATAAAGAAGACTCAGAGAAACTTAGTCGTGCTTTCATTTGCAGTAGAAATCTGCAGAATAAAAACAAGTAAGCTTACTTAACGAGGTTATATAAGGTTACATTATGATGAGTTCAAGGTCGGCTCAGTAAAATAACTGTTAGGCATTATAGGTAAAGAACACTTTGTCATGATGTGTTCAATTGTCACATAAAAAAAAGATCATCTAGTTTTTGGCGAGAAACTTGGCTAGAGATGTTTGGAGGGGAAATGTGTTTGTTTAGCAAATATTAGAAAAGGATCAACGGTGGTATCGATAAAGATTTGTATCCTTAAGAAGTATTGATAATGTTATCAATATCAATACTAAAAACCTCCGTCCCTACTTATACTGTCCACGAGCCAAACTGAGACATGTGCAGATCCACCATAATAGTTTAGTAGATTGAAGGGTACAGTTTCTACATACAGTACATCTCATGATCAGGAAGTTACAGATCACTGAGATCAAATGCTTTAGTAGGACAATATTAAAACCCATTGGAGCATCCTTTTCTTGATTTTCTTTTTTATGTTGTGTGTTCTTGTGTGTATATCTGTTCTTTATTGTTTGATAAATATCCGTTTAGCTGTAGCGGGACTCCCTGACACAGCCCTCACTGTGTCTGCTTTTTCAGTGTTTGATTTACAAAGGATACCAGCACAAGCCATCTGCAACCAGACTCGAGCAAAACAGCGTTAAGATGAAAAGAGAAACTATTTTTTGAAGGAAACAGCAGCACATGTTATGAACTTTTACAAGTGCAGTCAAGTCATTTGGGACTTTGGAATTGAATTAACTAGAAGACAATAAAGAATATATTTACGAGTTGATTTTATCAAAATGTAGGTTTTAAATCTAAAGATAGCAGTCTATTACTAAAACATGATAGAGGAAATTAGCACCAAACCTTGAATTGATCATGCCTGTTATGTTCCATAATAACAGTAGTAGTAATGTTTATTATTTGATTTAATGATTTTTAAAAAAAAAAGACTTTTAGTAAATGTTTGGTAGAAATAAGTAGGCTATATCACTTGTGAATTCAACTATGCTGATTTGTCTGCAGTTTTTTTTTTTACACTTGTTTCACTGATCTTTCCCATCATGCATCCCAGAGCAGCGTCACACTGTGTTCTGTCTAAAAAGCCTCCCATTAACCAGCAGTGGCCGTCCCATTAACCTGCCACAACAAACGCCCCCTGTTTTACGACCCACTAATATCTCAGACCCCCTCTGAAAGACGAATATGTGCGTGTGGCTGTGTGTGTGCGCAGTGTTAATCTGCCAAAAGTTCACAGCCAATAGGATTTGGTGATTTGATAAATGTTACAGTAGAGGGTGGTACGATTTACAGTGTGTTGTAAACTTGATGAATGGTCTGTGTTTTGATGTAGGGGGTCGATGCCAGGCAGATTTTTTAAATCTGTGAGGAGGCTGGTTGGCAGGGAGACTCTATGACAGGTTTAGTCTTTTATTTCTTTGAAAAAGCCCTTTTATTCTTTTATGTCTTTTTATTTCTCATCACTGAGATGCTGATTTCCCCAATATTTGTTTTGTCTAGAATATTATTCTTACATGGCAAATGTTGGAATTCGTCATTGTTACGAACCTCTTCACCTCCTCGAAGTCACATGCACACTTATTCTAAAATGCCCATTTTGACGGCAGTAATAAACACATTTACATCCCGGTTCAAAGAACAGTTTTTCTCTGAATAATCAATTTCTTTATCTGCAAACCATTTTCTCCAAACTTGTCTGTTTAGATTTATATATACTTTATTTCAGACCCATAGGTCCATATCATCATAAAAAAGCACAAAAATATTAATACAAAAAATCAACAAAGGGATAAGAACACTACAGCTCACAATTTGTCAGTAATTAAAGAGACATTTGCACCAGTGTTTCCAGAACCACGAGAAAGACCTTTTGTCACTTAGTGATCTTTGATGAAGGATACACGTTTTTCATAATAAGGGGCGTGGCTGATCTCACAGACTGGTGGGTGCGTTGTAGTTTTTTGTCAGGAGGCTTAAGGCCCGTCTCAGCTCTACCTCTTCACCTGTTACTTCACCGCCCGAAAGTTTGTAAGAGACAGCATTTCCAATATGGCGATGGCATCAATGGCCTTCAAAAATTCTCTATTACTTTCTCTCTTCTTTTCTCTTGTTACTAGGATAACTTTTGGTGAATCTTGTAAAAGGTGAAGAGGTGGAGCTGAAGTGTCCCTTAAGCCTCCTTACAAACAGCTACCCACCAGTTTGTCAGATCACCCCGTTGTCGCTTGGTCCTGAAGGGGACAGTTCGCCATCTGGGTGTAGAATTAGTTTCATTTTTTCCAGAATCTGCTTTGTCCTTCAAAACAAAGATCCTTCATGTAAAGGCTCAAGATAGTGATGCTCTGTTTTACCAGCAATCCTGAGAGCCTTTCTCGCACACCAACTTTATATTTAAGCTGCACCACAGTCAAGGCTCCAGCACTTAAAAACATCAGTTTATTTGTGTCAGACATGTCTGTTTTGATAGGTGTAATGGTCTTTGTAGTTTTTTGGGATCACTAGTGCAGCTTTGGTCTTGTTGGCGTTTTATGTTGCAGAAGCTGATGATAAAATGTCGTAATGCACCAACAGACTTGATGATGAGTGTGTCCTCCGGGCACACACGGCTCTTCCTTCTGTCTGTCTGCTTCTCCGTCTCTGTCTGTGTGTTTGTATCCGAGCCCTGAGAGAGCAGGTGAGCAGAGGGTTGTCATGTCGGGGTGGTTGTTACACTCACTTGTCAGTCTGCTTATCTTCCTGTTTGTCTCTCTGTGTCTTGAGCTTGAGAGAGTGTCATTATCTTCACTATCTCATGTCTCTCATCCTTATTTTCCCCTTTGTCTAAATCCACAGATACGGGCAGACTTGGACATGTCAGCTACAAGAAAGTCACTTGTTAGGTCTCTATCTAATCTCAGCCCTCCAGCCTGTGAGCCTCTGGTGTTTGTTGGTATCGACCGGCAGCTTTTCTCGGGTCAATAGGTTCACCTGTTGGTTTCAAGATGTCGGCAAGTTGCAGCAAGTGGAGTCCAGCGCTTTATAAGGCTGGTCATAATGACAGAGAAAACCAATTTTTACACTGAGGGGTTAGTGGGAATGAGGGGACATGAAGCAGCATGAGTGAGACCTTTAGGCAGGACAGTAACATAATATAACTCTGCAACTGAGTGCAAGTCTTAGAGCCGTGTTTCATCTATCATCCAGGTCAATTAGAGCTCCTCTGCTGCAAAAAGGCGCAAGAATCTGTTCTGCTGTGGTCTTGACCCACCTGCGGGATCTTTGCCGCTTTGTGTGTAAATTAAATGTCTTTCTGTTATCGAAAGAGGCATGATGTCAATACCACGGCTCTTCCAGCCAATTCCTATACTGCTCAGACTCTGGTTGCAAATTATCAGTGCCCGTCACGGGGATATCTTGGCTTCATCTTTGTCCAATGGGAGGAGGTTGAGGCATGTTGTCCATTTATTTTTCGCTTTTTATTTCTTGAAATGAAATGTTTATCTGAACTTTTTGCATGAGGCCCATGTAAAGCATGAAGAGATTTTTACCTACAAATTACACAAATACACTAGTTGAGTTTTTTTCAAAATGGATCAGATACTGATGTAAAGGTGATAATTACGATCATTGTATCGACTGATTTATGAGCGATTTTGTCTAAAAAATAATCACTTTGTTGTAAGACACATTTATTTTAGACGCCCACATAAACATCTTGTTTAAAGATTTAAAATCAAAAAGAAGGCCTGAATTCCTTGTAATGAGTCAAAATAGCTGCCAACGCACCAGGAAAATGTACTTGTTTTATTTTTTAATATGAGATGTACCATCTTACGTCAAAAAACTTAACGATTACATTTTTCTTGTTGCAATGGCTGATATATTTACTCATTACGCAATTCAGACTTCAACATTTTACTGTTTTTATGTTGACATAAGATATTTATCTGGACAACCCCAAGAGAAAAGTCCATCCTCTCCGTCTTTTGCCTGCTCCACTTTTCAGACAATGTGTGCTCAAACAGGCCGTTTGGAGATTTTCCCTTCATGACATCACAAAGGGCAGTAACCCCTCCCCAGGTGGGTGACACTCCCACAGCTAGGTGTTTCATCTGCCCTCTGAGTCTGCCTTCTCACCGTAAAACAATAGGACATGGAGCGAGAAAGCCCGAGCCATCCAAGTCCTTCCAGAGAGGGGCATGGTCAGACACAGCTCATTTGCATTTAAAGCTACAGACACAGAAACAGCCTGTTCTGAGCAGGGCTGAAATAGAGGGGTTTATAGGCATGATCAAATACAGGATCAGAGTGGATTTAGAACAAGAAACTTCACAGACATGTTTTGGGGAGCTCTTGGTCTTATTTAAACTTGTTTTAAAAGGAGTATCATATGTGACCTTTAAGATGTGTTTGGTGTGTTTGCCAAAGAGAATCTCACTTCTAATGTGTCTTTCTTTATTAAAGCCAAAGAATGAACAACAGAAACATAGTTTATGTAGATATAACTTGATGAAACTTTTGATATTTTCTTTTACTCTGATTAATGATCGTTGATGTGCATTCGTCCATATTAAAAGACTAGAACTGTTCCTCCACTTTTTCACCTGAGACAGTCCACTGCATCAGAGTGAATTCAGTCTAAGATTGGCAGATATTGTTATGATCATCATCATTATCATCATCATCATTACCATCATCACTATCATCATCATCACCAATCTTTTCGATTTGTTCCTGTAATGAGCTCAGAGCAGCGTGAGGATGATTGCATACACTCACACACAATCCGTCTCTCTCACACACACACACACACACACGAACACGTCGGAACAGCTGGCATCTGTTCGGGATCGGCATCCTCATCGAAGGGGCCTCATCATCTGCCCTCCATCTTTGCTTTCATCTTCCTCTTTGTCTCCCTCGCTCCCCACCCTCTTGTGTTTACCCCTGACTCACTCTCTCTTCCTTCATTCCACTTTTCCCTCTCTATCATCCTCTTTTATCTCTCTTCATCACCATCTCCCCATCCCTAATATACACATCATGCAGCAACATATGGAGTACATCACACAGAAACACACTCACACACACATATATACACACACAAACACCTCCCTATAACTGGCCCCGGTGTGTCCGACCCCCCTCTGTGTCACCTCCCCTGTTTCTTGGCTGTTCAAACAAACGCCCTCTATCTCGCCATCCAGCCATTCAAGGACACCTCTCCTGTGCACCCGCTCACTCACACACAAACACACACACGCACACACCTAAGCAAGCACACACAAATACACAGCATTGCAGTCAAATGACTCTCCTTTGCTGCACCTCTTTGAGGAATATTAGAAGCTTCTTCTCATGTTTTCTTCAGAGAGATGACTTGAAAATAACTTTCTCACCGCTCCACAATTCACTTATTTGAAGACAGCTTTCCTGCTACTTTTGCGTGTCTGTGTTGGTTAAACTTAGTAACTCTGTACCTTCAGGAAAAGAGAAATATTGTAGTAAAGATGTGTGTGCCACAATTAAGAGGTAACAATAATAATCAGTCAAGCAGGGATTTATATTTCACAGTTTTGTCACGCTTTATTGATAGGAGAACACGTTCAAACCTGCTGGCTCTTCATGTCTTCTTCCCTCAGTTTGAGTTTTAATTTCTTGCCACCATACTAACCGTTAAATCTGGAGTAAAAGTCTCACCTGTAGCCTAGATGTATATAAGATGCAGTCTGTGTTTGGGGTCTCCCAGAGTGAAAAATAGGTTGTCCTTCTGTGTGATAATTTCCAATGTGTCCAGCTAAGTCCACAGCGTGCAGTTTGTGTGCAGCAGTGTAGCTCTTATATTAACATCTGTTTTCACCATGTGGAGTTTGTTATCCTGCTAGCTGAACGCTAGTTGAGTTCTCAGCATAACGTTGATAGTTGTGAATTGTGGACCCACAGTCTGAGAATCTCTCTGCCCACCTGCTCTGGTCACTTGTTGTCTTTAATTGAGGATTGAGAAGCCATCACTCCACACACTTTACTTATTGAACAGTATACCACAATTGTTTTAAATGTAGGATTATAATCCCATGGGGGAGAAAAGATGTTAAAAGTTGGCGCTGCCGGACTGGTTCACGTCTCTATGTATCCCAGCACATTTTTTGAAGCAAAAGCGGACATTTGCAACACACAATGATTATTTTTCAGATGTAAAAATAAGCGGAAAAGAATGTATTAAAAGTGCTGAATTTGATGACATAAAGTTTCTCTTAAACACCTGCAAAGGTTTAGGAAAAAAATATCCTGCAACTTGGTGATGTTGGATTATCTCGTGATACAGTTAAGAATAGATACAAATTAGGGACAATTCACATCAATGACACAATATATAATGAGATGCTCTGTTTTAATCCAGTGCTTTTTTTAACCTTCTGGATTTCCTTGCACAACTTCAGCAGTAGAAAAAGACAGATATATAGAGATGATGGAAGAGGGTGAAGATTTTGAAGTTAAGAATGCATCTTTCAAAGCGGGGGGTTGAAGCGAGGTTAGCACATAACAGACAAACAAAAACGGTGTGCAAATTTTGCAAAAAAAGATTCAAGAATGACGCAAATAAAACAACCAACATGACGCAAACAGCACTGCGTTGAGAAGCGTGAGCCGCTAAAAACATAAAACACATCGACGGGGCTGCAGGAGCCGACGATCGAACCCCACACCTTCTAGTTGAGAGTCGAACGACTAACACTGAACCACAGCCCCATATCATTACATCACAGCTGCAACTTTTTAATGTGTAATGTTGGAAATCAACCTGACACGTGAGAAAGTTCAACAACTCTGAATGACAACTGAGTGAAATCTTTATAACGTAAAGATTTTATTTAAACATTTAATGAACTGAAATAAGTCCTTACTATTAAAAAGGTCTCTAGTGTTGCTGATCACACTGAGAATCAACACTCAACTGACAAAGATACAAGTGGTATTGACCTTCTGCAATCTTTTTCATTTCATTTGAACTCAGTTAACCCCATGCTCTCATATTTGTTTTACTGAAGTCATCCTAGGATCTGAAAGTAAAAGTGAAAAGAAAAACTGAAATAATTCAGAGATGCAAAGCTTCAAAATGTCCTCTCTCCTCTGTTTTCGCTGTCTCTTATCAAAGCCAAAGGTCAGTGTTGTTGTGGTCAAAGTGAAACTCAGTTGCACTTTTCAAAACCTCTTCTGTATTTTTCACAAGGTTGCACTCCTGCTGTAGAACAATGTATTTTCTCCAAGCATGGCACTACTTGTGTAAGCCCTCTCAGATAAACTCCAAAGCCTCCCTCCCAGCACAGAAGCTCCACCATGTTGTTTCGACTTTCCCCGCCTGGAGTCAAAGAACAAGTTGAAGTAAAGAAGTGGGTGGTTCCTGAAAGAGACGGGTATGTCGACAGTTATGAATCCTAACCCGGCCCTTAGGTTTTCATGCATTAATAACTGTGAGGGCAGTTTCCTCCCTGTTCAAACATTTATTTATACAGTGCAGCATTTGATCTTCTTCCTCTCTGTTTTTTATTGGTGTGTAGGGTTGGCACAAAACCAGACTTTTAACTTAGATACTATACTAATGGGGGCTTCACGGTGGTGGTGGTGGTGGTGGTGCAGTGGTTGGCGAGATGGTTTTTTGGTTCGATCCCTGTCAGACTGGGCCTTTCTGTGTGGAGTTTGCATGCGTGGGTTCCCTCCGAGTACTCCAGCTTCCTCCCACAGTCCAAAGACATGCCTGTTAGGTTAAATGGTGACTCTAAATTGTCCTTAGGTGTGAATGCGAGTGTGGCTGGTGATCTGTCTCTATATGTCAGCCCTATGAATGACTGACTAACAGTCCAGGGTGTACGCCACCTCAATCGGCTCCTGCCCCCCGCAAATGAAAATCACATGACCTGTTTCAACACCATGGCTACAAAAATAGAAGTCTGAGGCATCAAATATTGGTTAATTTGTTGATTTGAATTGCCAAAAACTGTAAGCAAACTCCTGCACTCTGTCCAAATTGCATGAATACGTTGGCAACGTGTCAGTATGGAAACATTGCCATTTTATTGTTGCAATGTAGACAGCGTCGTCCTCCTCTGCTCTGTCTGTTTGTAAGAAACATAGACGTCACTTTTGCATCTTTACGAAACACCAAAAGGACTTTCAACCTGTGAATTCAAATGGATCACCAGCGCTCTCTTTCTCTCGCTTGTGGCGACTTTTGGTTCACAATATGTCTGAATATCTTTTTTAAAGCTTTGGTACTTTTTAATTCTATTGTTCATCAAAATAACGCAAATTGTATCATTTTGAAACGTGTGGTATCGTTAAGTATCAACGTATTGAATATTTTACAACCATACTAGTGTGAATTTTGAATCTCAGGGCCAAACATAGAGAGTTAATATTTTATTTCTCTTTTGTTTCACCTATTTTAGCCCCGTGTCTGTAATAAAGAAACTTAAGTAGGCTTTGGTTCTTTGATCTATAAAAGCAGAAACATGTAATACGTGAATACTGGTAACAGGTCAAAGAAGTAGAACGCTGATATGTGTTTGGTTTTGCAGCTCTTTTGGCTAACTTACAGTTCTTATGAGATCACAAAAACCTCTCCTGTAAAAAAGAGGGTTATTATATTACCATCTTTTTATAAAAACATCTCTCTCTCTCTGTCCTGCATCAAAAGGAGGCATCACACTGATTATCTTGTGTGTGATGTGTGTGTGAATGTGTGTCTTACTCAGCTCAGTTTACTCCTCTCCACACACTCTTTATTGTCTTCATTTTCTCTTTTCTCCGGGCCTGTGGAAATTATTCTGACCCTAATCTTTCTCTTTCTCTGCTCCCTGCCTGACCCTTTTCTAAAGCGAGTAGCGTCCGACGCCAAACGGTACAAAAGGTGCTGTCACACACAAAACAATTAGCCGACGGGGAGATGTCTCTGTCTGCTTCACACACACATGCAACTCTCAGACCAGTATGTGATGATTTAAATCTGCACTGAACGCCAAGCTTAATGTGCTTATCTGCAGCTGTCTGTGTGAGTCTGTACAATGTTGTGTTGAAGACGCTCATAAAGGTGTCGGCTGTGTCACCTTTTCGCTCCAGCTTTACTGAAGGGTCAAAAAGGTGATATATGCTGCTACAATGAATTATATACATGTATGCTCTTGTTGTTTAATAGACACAGATGGACCGCGCTTTATATCCTCTACTCACCGACGAGGTTTGGCTTCCTTTCTGCACATTTCTGTGCTCATTGCTCCAAATTTTATCTAATCTATGTACAATAATACATGTACACCATCAAAATGAACCTCATGTATGACCTTGGAGTCTTTAGAGCGTGTCCCTGCAGAAAAATCTCAGCAAGTGTATTCGTCTAATTTGCAATCCAAAATATCTCATTACACTTTTTATAAGCTACATTTAGCTGACAAGCCCGGAAGAACATCTGGTTTTGAGAAACAGGAAGAGAAATATTAGGCATTAAAAGGTTGAAATACGTTTTTAGTTAGGGAGAAAATGTTACTTAAGTTTCTTGAAAAAAGTCAAGACATCTCATTCTGAGAAATGTAACAAGTAGAGTTTGCTTGCTCCATAGGTAGATATTTTTAATGTGTTACAAGTAATGCCGGCCTTGTTTTGTAATATCTTGAAATAAGATGTTTATCTGGACTGGTTGAAGGAGGTGAATGTGGCGTATATTACGTGCTTTGAGAATTTGACTAGAGATTAGACAAACTTGCTAAGATTTAAATGTTTGCAGTGTAAAAACATGTCGTACCACTTCTTCATTTCAGCCATATGTGCCCCCGTGTTGTTGTGCTCTCAGGGTCACTGCCATGCTGAGTAATCTACCTCTGGTGAGTTCCAGATCAAACATTGATACTTTGGTGATATTCAAAAAGAGTTCATAGTGGCTTGACAGTCTGCACCATAAAACTCGAGGTTTCAACCACAACGAGTCCTGCTGAGGAGTTAACATGTTCCCGTGTTCAGTTCAGAGCCCTGCAGATCCCTACGTTTGAATGTTTTTATCCGTATGTTCACCTCTGTGGTGGGATGTCGACATGGCAACAGTAAACCCCGCCTCTTCCCCAGTGTGAGCGGGGGATCAGCTCCGGCCCCCTGCGACTTTGCAGCGAGTAAAGAATTGATACATGGAGGGATAGATGACTGGATGATCCAGGTTGTGTGGTCATCGTCGTGCTTTCACGGTATGGTTGGGCCATAGTGTGGGCAAAGGAAGTCCAAATTTGTTGGTTGGCCTGATTCGCCATTGGCCCAGAGCTCTATATGTCCTGGAGCCTGCTGAATAAATCCTTAAAATCACAGTGATGTGTTTAGCTCTCCGAACATTTTCTAGCTCCACCATTTGGAGAAAATTCCTTTAAGACCAACACGTGAGTCCATGACGATTATGTAGTTTATACTGTTGTATATTGGGGTGTAGTACATACAGTAGTCTGTAGGGGGCACTAGTAGGCTTTGGTCATAGTCTTACTGATGTGAAACAATGTTATGAGCACTGTTTCCATTTCACCGCAATCATTTTGACCTTGAGTGAGAAAAATTGTTATTTTGAGCCAAAGTGCGAAATTGGTGTCAGTTTTTCCCCCCAAAGTATTTCTCGCCTGCCTCCAACTCAACACAATCTTAACAAGAATGGCAATGTTCAATACTCTTCTGAGACTTGCAGCTCAAGAGACCCTTCATCATTATGTTCAAGTAGCACTCAGACCTCGTGCAGTCTGAAAGATCTCTGGTTGAGAGATCTTAGCTGTTGAAGGTTCATGACTTTACTAAGATATACATTGAAAATGTGCTTTTATGTTTGACTTGTTTAAAGGGTTAAATATCCTGCCACTCTTGTCTTTTTATGAATAATATTAACTTTATTTATATGGCACCTTTAAGAACAGGGCTTTACAAAGGGCTCTGACACACAAACAGAAGCAAACAGAAAAACAAAGCACAAGAACCCAAACACAAAAAAACCCTGACAGCACCAAGAAAACTAAACTAACTCCAACGTCATCAAAAAACCAACAACACAAGAGTCCGACAACATGATGAGACCAAAAGGACCAAAGATGGAAGAAGATTTCAACAACAACGATAGAAACAAATACAAGAGTTAAAAACAGTAAATATCTTCACTGTTTAACACATTGAGTATTTTTACTGTAAATAATGTTCATATCTTCACGTCCATGAGCTTTATTAGCTTATTATTCTAGTCTCACTTTGTACTTATTGCTTATTTTATATCTCAATTCTTTTTAATTTTACATTCTTTAATTTATTTCTATATTTCCTATATTGTATTTAAGAGCGACTGTAAGAACCACATTTCCCCGTTAATAATAAAGTATTTCTGTGTCTGATATAAGGGACATAAAAATGGAGTTAAAGCAATAAAAGAGCAATTAAAAGAGATAGAAACATTTAAAAAAGGTAAAAACAATGAAGAGATAAAGACGTTAAATAAACAATACTCATGAAAGCAATTTAAATACAAAACATCTGTAAAAGTTGGTAACGGAAATAAAAATAAAATCAAAGATTAAAAAATATTATAACGGGAATATAAATGAAATAAAAACCATAATGTATTAAAATCAAAAGAGATAAAAGATTATACGTTTTTTTAAGGAGGTTTTCGCACGTCCAACTATCTCAGGAAGTAGGACGACAAATATCACTTTGAAAAGAAAAAACAAGTATCACCAATGTTGAATAAATCTAAACGTTTCAGTCGCACCCTTTGTCATAAAAAAGCAAATAGAATAAAATCAATAAATGATCATTTAGGTTGAAAATGAATAATTAGAAATCATATAAATGGCTCTTATGGTTTTATTGTTTAATCTCTTTATTTCTTTTTGTCTATTTTACTGATTTGATATCTTCATCGATGGTTTTATCTCTTTTTTTTCTCTTTGATTTATTATTTTGCTTTTATCTCTTTTCTTAAAGCCTTCTCTCTTATTGTTGCTTCTGTCTTTTTATTGGTTTTTATCTTTGTTTTGCTTTAATGTCTTTTTTTATCGTTGTTATCCATTTAAATTGTTAGCGTCTGACATCTTTGGTCCTCTTGGATTCAGTTGTTCGTGTTGCTCGGGTTCTTGTGATGTTTGTCTAAATCGTGTTGGTTGAACTGTTTTCGATCTTTGGGTTGTTTTGCTGTTTGTGTTCTTCTGTTGTTCCGGTTATTCCGTCGTTGTTCGTGTCTTTATTTTGTCAAAGCTTTTTGTTAACAGTTGTTTTTAAAAGGGCTCAAGATTTAACTTATTATACAAAAAATATGAAAAATCAAAAGACGAACAAAGGCAATAAGACGACAACACCAAATGAAAGCACAGGCCAACTGGTCTGTTGTGTTTGTAGGGTGGAGGGTCTGTAGCTCAGACCCTCACGTGCTGATCATGGGTATGATCCGTGAAATCTTGACATTGATTCCTATAATGGGAAGTTAAAGTAAGGAAGCTGAAAAACCAGTTGGAGCAGTTTGATAGTTCAGCACAGGCGAGCATTAAATAAAAGATTTGTCTAAACTCAGACATCTTTGTCATCTTCTTCTCAAACTTCTCCAACCTACATTCCTCGCTGGTTACACCATCATGTTTAGCCAATCACTGGATGAGCTGCATGAACAACCAACCAATCACAGCGGATTTATAACCATCCAATGACACACCAGATCTTGACTGCATCACGCAACGGACTGGCCAATCGTAGAGGTGGCAGGAAAAGTACAAAACCAAGCTTTAGCAGCACTGACCCAATTTACTTTAAACAAGAAGCAACATGACATTTTGAATAACATATATAAGAAAAGATTATTCTATAGAAAGAGATCGACGTGAGACGTGTGTCGTAATGCTGAATTTCCAAAAAGGCTTTAAAAGAATCTTGACTTCTATGTTCAGGTTACCTTTGGGAAATCAAACAAATAAAAATGAATATGTTGATTGAAAAAATGAAATTATTTCTGTGTGATTTGGTGTACCTGGGTAAACCAAATCATTGGCAAAGAGCGTCTCACACACATGCATACTCCTAACAGACACACACACACACACACACACACACACACACACACACACACACACACACATGCACGCACACACACCAAGGCTCTGTGGAGTATCAAGCTGAGAGCCGAGTGTCGAAGATTACGTTGTGTGTTTGTTTGGGCATGAGTGAGTGTTTGAAGGTAATTGAATGGAGAGTTGAAAGTGTGTATACTTTTCTCTCTGTATTGTTGTGTTATTTTGTGCGCGTGTGCGTGTGTGTGTCTGTGTGCGTGTGTGTGTGTGTGTTTTTAAAGGTAACAGAATTAAATTACTAACCGGCGGTGTGTTAGTGTGTTATGCTTATCTGCTCTCACACACTTTATCCCAAGGCTACTTTGACTACTATCCTGCTGCTCTATACACACACACACACACACACACACACACACACACACACACACACACACACACACACACACACACACACACACACACACACAAGTGTACACACGTGCACACACCTTTCCTCCAGATTTCTCAGTAGAAGAAAAAGCAGGACTCTGTTAGACAATCATTTTTAAAGGAGGAAATGCACACCAGGCGAGTTAAAGATGAAATAATTTAAATCACACACAAACTCACAGCGGCTGAGCACGAGTGATTGTGAGGAACAAATGGATTATAACACTTTAAGAACAAATGTGTGATAAAAAAAAAGACAGCAGACATCATTATGATTGAGTCAAACAGCTGTGGTGTGTTTTATTTCTTTATAAAGAAAAAACATCCGTCTGTATTTGGTCATTTTGATTCTCTTCTGACAAACTTCAGGTGAATGTGTCTTTCATGGTTCTCTTATTAACATTGAAAACTCAACATTAGCTCAGGCCTCATCACCGAGTGGAGGAGTGTGAACTGGCACATAGGATGATGATATTCATTAGAAGATGAGAGAGTAAAATGATTAAATACAGGAGCTGATGAGAGCAGCACATCCGCAGGTCCTCTCCAGAAAGCTGCGTCCTCGCCCTTTATGGGTGAAAACAGTACAATCTCAAATGACTGGCCAGAGCGTCACATGTAACAAACCTTGTGTGTACTCAACCGTGTCCCATAATATTTTTTTCCAGTTGGCTGTGGAAAGCGGGCCCCTTATATCCTCGTACATGTATGGGGGAGTTTCTCTGGTGCGTCTTTGAGTATTCAGAAAGGTGCTATATGAGTCAAATGTATTATTATTATTGATTATTGAAAAATGTCTTTTTATTTGGAATAAAATCACATTTTTTCTTTTAACATCCCAACTAAACAGTCTACACACAAATCACATTTTGACATCAGAGAAGACAAAGCATCGCAGCTCCTCTGAGATCTTTGGCTTCCTCTCCAAAGGGGTCCAGACCTCAGTGTTGCAACCAATGATCGATGTCTTTGATCCAATGCTCTATAACCATTGGCACTTCTGTATACATCTTCAATTCAATTATTGAATCAATTTGTTAATAATGTATTAATATTGAATCATAGGTTGTATTGTTCTTTAGATAGGAATGTTGTCAGGTATCATCTTAATATCGTTCCATCTTTTCCGGGTCCTCAAACATCTCTAGCAAATAGTAGAGAGAGAAACAGAAAATTCAGCAAGAGAGGCCGAGTTACAACTCACAGAAAAGACACCTGTCCAGTAAAAAGGCATGCATCTTATCCACTAGGCCGTCAGGCATGGAGCAAGAAACTGCGAGAAACTCCTCTTCTCTTTTAGAGTGGACGGAGATGAGCGAGGGCTCAGAGGTCTGCTGTGTCCTGTCTGTTTGAGTTTCCTCCAAAGACATGCGGCTGAATTGGAAATTCCAAAACGCCTGCAGGTGTGAATGCAGGAGTGAATGTGCAAGTCCGTCTGGTATACGTCTGGTGCTTTCTACATAGTAGATTCTGGGATGGGCTCCAGCAGCCTGTAACCCTAAGAATCATGGATGAAGCTTCTTTTTCTTTTTCTTTGCATTGAGACGATCCCATCAGCTCCCTTCATGGCAGCACCTCTGATACTCTGAGGTCAGCTCACTCAGCTGGGAACCCTCCAAATAAATCATTCCGTTTTGATCACATGTGAAAACTCCAGTCTGACATCCATCATGACAGCTGAAGTTAAAAACTCGACATACACCTCACTTTTCAGCAGGTATAGTGGAAACAATGGCCTGGAGTCAACTTCACTGGCTGTTTGTTTTATCTGTGGTTTGTAGAACTATACTCTTTATAAATAATGGACTCAGCCATCATGACTTCACCCACTGGTTTGTTGACTGCATTTTCAAAAGCTCCAGGTTGGCATTATGCTGACACGTGCAAACACCTCTGGCTCGGATAAAACAACATTCATGGTAGCCAAATCAAACACAGACATCTCCTCCTCTTGTTACATGTGTCCTTACAGCACGCGAGCATTAGATATTACATCGCATCTTGCAAGATCGGACTTGCAAGATTAGTTTCCCCTTGCTAACAGTATGACATGTGGTGCTTTTGTATCGAAGGTGGACAAGCAGAAGTGTTGAGCTCTGCATTGACGAGCTGTTGACTGAAATCACAACACTCAGGCTCGTCTGTTAATAAACGGATCGTGGAGAGATGAATGTCAAAGCACAACATTTCAATCACAGATGAGGATATTATTAATGCACTACTATCTCTACTAAAACATGCTAACAAGCTCCGTGGAGTGAGAACAGTGTAAGGGAATCAAAAGTTTTGATTAGTTCCTGTTAGACACTGCAAGCGCCTTGAGGAGCCCCCTCCTTCATCATCCATAGGCGAGCGACAGAAAGTACAATAGAAGCAGGGCATTGCAGTAAAAACGGCGTGGCCTGTTGCTTCCCGCTGCTTTGCACTGCATCGCTTGCAGGCTTTTAGAAAAAAAAAAACTGCAAAATACTGAAATGAAGACATTTTCAAGATACAAACTTTTTTTTTAGTAGACACAAGTATGAGCGATATGTGTTGGAATGTTATTCTCCATACATAATGATTTATGCCTCCATGCATACATTTATGAATTTGTTGTCATAGTAATGGCTGACTGTCAAACTCAATAATAAAAGAGAGCTCTGGCACCTGTTGTCTTTATGTTATTTGTTCATGTTTTAAATCGTTTATGAGCCAGGCCATCCAGAAATATTAGCAATCATACTACAACTGTACTAAAAGGTTTTTGATTTTAGTTCTCAAACCAGTAGCAGCTCTGTATTCAGATAAAAAGGAAATAGAAGATATCTCTTTAGGACTGCGATGTAGACTTTAGAGTGAATCTGATGCAAGTGTGTGTTGCACGTGTGTGATGTCAGTTTGAACATGTGGTTACAACCCCCCCCCCCCCATTCTCCTCTCTCTCTGTCCTCTACATTACAGAAATCCATAATACAGCTGTCACCTCCGTACCCCACAGCCAGCCCTGCTGCTGGACGTGTGTGTTCATTGTTTTCTAACAACACTCTTTGTCACTCTCTCCCCACCAGGTAAATCCTCACCTGCCTTCTCACCTGCACTAAAAGTAAGAAAATCAATATACCTGTTATCTCTCTTTCCTTCCCTCTCTCTTTCTCGCACCCTTGTTCCTTGTTTTGGTCTCTGTGGTTTCACACACACACAGACACAGACACACACACACACGCACGCACGCACGCACGCACGCACGCACGCACACACACACACACACACACACACACACACACACACTACACATGACTTGCATACAGAGGGCTGATGTTTGGTGTGCTGTGTTTTTGTTCCTAAGATGATGTCACAGAGAGATGATGTGTGACCTGACATCTGTGAGGAGAGTACTAACTGCTTTGACATGTTGGATTAGGACAGTTAGTGGACAGTACTTCACTTTGACATTTATATATGATAAAGTGTTTACCTGTTCTAGAAAAGCCATTTGAATATTGATGGTTCACAGATTTATGGAGTTATTTATCATCTTTACTTTACAACTATCGAAATATCTCATTGTTTCTTGCTGGTGTTGACTGGAACAGTTTGTGTATTCAAGAGGGAAACAGCAGATCAGCAAGCTTTGCTGCATTATAGTTTGATGGATGAACCATTTAGTGATTGCTATGAACCAGAGCATGCAAAGATCAAATATAAGGGGCAAAACTGGTAAAGTGCATTTCTAGTGTGTTATGCCTCTTTTACCCTGTACACATCAAACATTAATTATCTTACTTTAGGCTCACTTGCATTGACCTGTTGTTGACAGGTTTACATAAACCTGATAGTGTGATCGTTTGACCTGAATCTCATTCACCTTTCTTTCTAAAGTTGTGTGCATAGTTGTATCTTTTACTTTGTATTAAGTTGACTAAAGACGAAGGTTTGGCTAATTTATTTGAGTTTTATCAGGGTTAAGAGTTGTGCATTATTAGGGGCATGACTGATCTGACTGCAAGCATAGGGTTGTAGCTGTTTGTCAGGAGGCTAAAGGCCTGCCTCAGCCTTTTTTTACAGTTTCTATAGGTTGACAGAAAGTTAATTTGAGACATTTTCAACATGGCGCCCACTGTCATTGGGCTTCAAAACTCCTCTACCGTAACCAATGGCTGACATGTCTGAGACTACGTCCATGTATATACAGCATAGATTTTCACCTAACTTTCAATCATTCTACAACCAATTAAGATGTGCAGCGGAGGCAGGCATTAAGCTTCCTGATAAACAGCTACAACACGCCCACCTGACAGTAAACTCATTTACACTCCTATTGTGCAAATATATGCGTTACTCTTAGCCGTCATAAATTCCAAACAGCTGAGTAAATAAAAAATCCACTTCTCTCTGATGTGAACCAAAACAAATATAGCTATACAGACCAAAAGATTGTTTTGAACCAGCCTGTAAACATGTTTATTTCTGCTGTAAAAATGTACATTTATATGGGATCTAATGGGCTTTCGGAGCCAGCCTCAAGTGGACACTTGAGGAACTGCAGGTTTTGAGCTTCAGAGGTTGCTTCTTGATCTCAACACTGTTTGCTTTGTTGTATGATTAAACTGCGGGCTACACATGTACACTATTGCAGAATTAGAGTTACATCCTGATGATTTTGTTCCCCCAAACTTCTACCTCAGGGAAAGAGATTCAGCCAACATGGATCAAAGCTGCAGTTTCTCAAGTGACCACCGGAGGCTGTTTCCAAAAGTGAGTCAGTCCGTATAGAGCCAAAAGTAAAAATGTCTAACTTCATAGCAGCAATAGGGAAGTTTACAGCCTGGTACAAAAAAGGTTTTTGTCTCTACTGATCGTCACTCTTTTCATGACAACTGAAAAGCTGATGAAAAGTGAACCCACTAAAGAAATAAACTTAGAAATGTATCCCTTTTTCTGCCAAATGTGGCTTTTTCTATTTACACTGGGATCAACTTTTTGGAACTTCTCAGAAGTCTGTGGATATTCTCCGTCTTTTACGTGCAATGAGGCAAATGCCTGTCAGCTATCCTCGAATCACCTGGTTGAACATGGACAGAGGAAGAAACAAGTAGCCAGAGAGAAACTCTCACAGAGAAAGGAGGGATTAGTCCATCAGAAAGCAGACGGTTAAATCATTGCAATATTTTTAAGGAGCATTGTATGTTTTGGCTTTGATATATGCAAAAGTCTTTATGTCCATATGAATGACCAGTGTAATCCTGTGTTGTCCTGGGATGATGAATGGGAAAAAAGCAGGACTGGTAATTCCTCTTCACCAGCTCGAGGTGTAAGGATGAGTCCGCCTGGACCCAGAGTGAAAGAAACAGGGAAGATTAAAAGAAAGAGAAGAAGAATTGAAAGGAGAAAGGAATTAGACCATCCAGGCCTTGGTGGCTTAATCCACCTAAGCTGGACGAGGAGAGGAGAGGGTAAAGAAAACGTGGAATAAAGAGTGGGGCAATGAAAAATACGGACAGAAAGAAAAAGTCCGAGGGTGGAGATGGACAGTCAATCTGAGTAAGCCAGCATGAGGACACAGAGAGAGAGAACGTGGGACTGTTAATCCTGGTTGTCCTTTACACACAAAGTCCCTAAGACCTTGACCAAAGTCTTACACTTGACCTAAACTTGAAGCGTATTTCCGTAGTTTTCAACCTGGTCTCTTTTTTATTGAATGAAAAAACTTCTTGGTACAAACATTTCAGGCTGTATTTCTTTGTATCTTAAGTTTCAGGTGCTGGCTTGTCCTTTCATTGTTCACACAACTTTTTTAAAAATAAACCAGATATCGTATCGTTACACAGATGCACCGTTTTAGCGCTTTTCCCATTGAAGATGTAAGAAGCCATACGTACTTATGAGGACAGAGTAGTTCTGATGTTAACAAGGATATCATTATCTCCCTGCATGGTGCATGCAGGAGGTTTGAGTTCTGTATAAGACAACATGGTGATAAGACGGCTCCTCAGGTAATCCCCTTTATTCTCAGACGTTTCTTGACAACGAGAACATGCTTTGATCCCTCTCGTTGAAGGTCAGGTCAGTACAGAGGAGCAGAAAACAGCCTGACATGATGAGGATGACTGATGGGGACAGAGTGTCCGTCAGTCTTTGGACTCATGACATCCACCCAAATAGACACACATATATGTGTTACAATCTGGCATTTAAGTTAATGACATGGAAATAAATGAGAAATGGCACAGCGGATTGGATGTCCACTTGACATTTGCAGTCTGACGGGGGAGATTTCTGAGCCCTGCCAGGTATTTTTTTCCTATTCATCTGTCAGGCAGTCGGGCCGGCGTGTACTTCACTGCTCTCTGTGTTTTCACAGTGAAAGCACTGAGTCATTCAGATCAACAAGACATCAAGTTCTTCTTCAAAGACATATTTTTCCTACATTCAGGCAATGATTCTTTTGTTCCGTCACTGTCAGGATGAAAGTAAAGTTTTCAAATGAATCCCTTATATTTTAAACAATCATCTGTTGTCAAAATCGATTTATCTGAACACTGTTTCAAACCCCTTCCTCCTAAAACATGTTGTTTTCTGATAGAACTGATGCACTTAATTGAATGAATGCTACACAGTCTCTTTAAGATCCACCTTCGGACGAGGCTAAAGCTTGCTGGCTGTATGTTAGGAACAGGTTTGTATCCCCTGTGAGAAAAGAAAAACCTTTTCATGTACAGTACGGAGCCAGTTTAACGGCTGCAGAGGGCTCGGGCAAGATAGCAGGTTTGTCTGGCAAAAAAGTAACACAAGTCACAAAAGTTTGAAAACTCCTTCTGCTATGAAAGGACAGTGGAGGCCAGTCACATACGACCCCGCTTCCACAAAAGATGAGACGTTGTGTAAAATGTAAATAAAAAAATGATGTGATGATTTACGAAAACATTGAAACTCCATTGCTGGTGGCGCAGTGGTTAGTGCGCGTCCCATGTATGGAGGCTAGTCCTCGACACGGGCGGCCCAGGTTCGTATCCAACCTGTGGTTCCCTTCCCGCATGTCGGTCCCCACTCTCTCTCCCTGATTTCCGTCTCTATCCACTGTCCTATCTCTCCAATAAAGGCACAAAAAGCCCAAAAATAAATCTTTAAAAAAAAAAATAGCACAAAGACAAAATATCAGATGTTGAAACCTGGAAGTTTCAGTGTTTTTGGAAAAATATATGCCCAATTTGAATTTGATGCTAGCAAAATGTTTAAAAAAATTGGGACAGTGGCAACAAAAGACTGGAAAAGTTGAGAAATGCTTAAACATCTAACTAAACAGGAATAAAGAGAACAACTTACAACATACAAACAACAGGTCACGTAACCTTTCAGAGGTTTATTTGTTGTTCATTTGCTGTTCATCTGTGGCTCTTCTGGGGTGCGCCAGGCACAGACTGCAGTGCATGCTTATGAAACACGCACATTGACTAGATAGGGCACGATCAGCTCAGAGGAGCGCAGAGTAGACAGAATGCAGCGCATACAGATGTTGTGGGGTCTGCAGTTCACGATTAATAACAAGAGTAACACGATCTGGTAAAAAAAGAGCATCCCAGAGAGCCTGATACCATCTTAAGAAGAAGACGGGGTTGAGTGCAAAGTGTGAAACTATAGGAATAATGTTTCAAGAACAAATTTGAGTAATAAACTGGCCTTCCTAAAGTCCAGACATTACATTAATGAATAATGTTTGGTGCATTATAAGGCATGAAACAAGTCAAAGGAGACAATGAACCGTTGAACAGCTTAAATTCATTAAGAATGAAACTGGTCTCCTCAAATGTACCATGTTCCCAAAAAGTTTACTGAGTGATGTTCAAAGAAAACGTGATGCAAACAGAGGGGGAAACGTGACCCTGTCCTAAATGTTTTGAAACATATCAAATTCAAACTGAGAAAAATATTTTTCCCAAAAGAATAAAATTGATCCGTTTCAACTTGATTAGTTGTCTTTGTGCTTTTTTCAGTCAAAAATGTTTTTTTCAATGTTCTGAAAATCATCGCATTTTATCTACATTTTACACGTCATCCCAACTTTGTATGAAGCGAGGTTGTACATGCACATGCCTGATGGATTTAGTGAAGGGCATGTTCCTACAGAATACCTCTTAGTTTCCAAACAGGACTTTTCTGAGCAGCAAAATCCTGCCTGTGAATGTTGGAGACCGTTGTCTTGTGTATGGACATTTATTATTTGTAGAGTTCATGTCATGATATGATTCATTATAAACATGCAAGATAAAATATAAGGAAAACTGTTGATGTCAGGGAGCCTGATGATAAGCAATGTAAAGGCCTGAAAGTAGAAATAGTTTTCAATAAGTTTCACAGGAACAGCTCCAGATCAGACGCACAGTAAAGTGCATCCATTATGCACCATTATGTTCTACAGTGTTCGTGTGTTTCAGCATGATTATCCTTCCAAAGGACAATGCTCTCACCAAATGCCACCAGGAGGTCGTCTAATGGTAATCATTGTTCAGGCAAATAATCCAGCCTGAGTCCAGGGTGGCCAATTTCCCTCCATTTACCACGCCTGAAATAACTTAGACACTCTTAAGGTACCACTCACAATCACCAAGTGTGGCTCCATTTTCAGTCTCGACTATCTGCTGTGTAATTATCCCTCCCTATGGCCTATGGATTTCATTTTAGAGCAAGTCAAATTGAAACATAATGCAAAGACTGAAAGACGTAAAGGCGAGCTGCCATGAAGGCTGACATACAGACAGTCGTAATAAGGCCGACAAACGGCAACAGCTGATACAATTTGCGTTAGGAAAACTGTGCAGCAAACTCAGTAACGATGCACATTAAAACAAACTAATCCGAAGGTCCAAAACTAATGCAACGACTGATGTGGAAACACAAGGAGAATGTTTTTTTCTCTGCAGACAAGCACAGGAGCACCAAACATGTGTCAAGCTAGCAAGGTGTCGATGTGTGTTGGATTACGATCCAAGAATAAAAAGGCATCAGGAGAAAAATAAACAGTTGCCAGAATTAGCATTTTGTCATCTGTTCCTCCACTTCAAGACTAACTGGTGTCAGTTTTGATTCTTAAGTTGTTTGTTGTTTAATTGCTCTGACAGTTTTCTGGTGTGATTTATCAGTGAGGACACATTAGATGATATTGTCTCTTCAGTGTGATGCTGTTAAACTAATGTTTGGTGCCAGCTGCACTGATTATGAGACATTACTGTTCATCACTTTCTGTGTCTGTTACTCCTTTGATTCATTTTTTTTCAATAGAAATGATGTATACATGCACATCTGGGCTCACCGTAAAGATGTAGCCTATTAGTGGGGATCTACATAACTTTATTTTTTTTATTTAGATTTTTTTCCTGGCTTTTCTGCCTTTATTTTGATAGGACAGTGGATAGAGTCAGATATCAGGGAGAGAGAGGGAGAAGGGAATGACATGCGGGACAGGAGCCAAAGTTCAGACCCAAACCCGTGCTGCCTGCCTGAAGGACCACAGCCTCCGCACATGGGGCGCGCCCACCAACCACCACACCACCAGCGCCCTGATCACAGGAACTTTGAAGTATTTTGGTCAACATGCATGTGCTTTATTAGATACAGGACAGAGATGCGAGGGAACATTTATTGGTTTGTGCTGTTGATTCCCTTCCCAGGCTTGTAACTTAATGTAGAGTCTGTGTAAAGCCATTTTCACACATGCTCTCAAAATGTCTAGAAAAAGTCAGACAGACTTCAGTTGCTTGTTACTGTAACACATGCACATCTCAGAGGGAGACTTTCCCTTTCGGAAGGTAATGGAGAGGGGAGTCGAAGGACAAGGCAGGACATGAAAAAAAAAAACTGATGACAGTTTTTGACTTCATACCAACACTATGTGTAGTTTGACGTTTTCAACATGTCAACAAAAGAACAACACCACGCCGGTTGCACAATCATCACAGGATATAAACATCATCACTCCCACTCAATCACTCATGTTGAATTTTCTTGAGTATTTCTGTTTCGTTAATTCATTGGCTCACCTGACCTCATGTGGAATTTACCTCGGGGGATGGCAGGAATAAGTGTGGATAATGTCTGGCTGAAAACATTGTCTGTGATCACACATGTAGCACACCCAAAAAAAATGTTTTAGATGTGAAAACTCTAGGCAGTGTCCCTGACTGAGTATTTACGTAGTCAAATCTAATTGGCCAGATTTTGCCTCACTGTCGAATGTCGATCTGACCAGTATCCCCTGTTGCTCATACACTTACTATTGACAAGTACCTGATACAACCCCACTTCAAAAGATACCAGCTGTCGTTGGGCCACGGGGGGTACACCCTGGGCCGGTCACAAGTCAATCACAGTGCTGACATATAGAGACAACCAGCCACACTCACATTCACACCTACGGCCAATGCAGAGTTCAAAACAGAAACCAAAACTAATACATTGCTTTGATTCTCCTCTTTAAACCAATGATAATCAGAGTTCTTTCATAAAAGCACCTTCTGAACTTGAGCAGTCAACAGACATAGCCAAGATGAGAAAACGAATAACCCACGAGTGATTGGTGGTGTTCAACGTAGACATTCTCAGCAGCCACTTTTCATTACTACAGTGTTGCAAGTCAATAATAATGAAGCTCTCCTTAAAAAGTAGTCGAATCAATTACAAGTTAGAATATAAATCTATTTTTAGATATCAGTCCTCAGCAGTCACCTGTCTTAGGACTAATTGGCTCTGATATCACCGTCTGCTTGATCAGGAGCTTCTCCTCAGAATCAAAGAAAACAAATGAAGATGCTCAATTTTCTATTGGTTGTTTTCATTGTTATCAAATAAAATAGTAACAATATACTGGAATAATAGGTGTCCAGGCTGGAGGACTGAAACATTACCAGATAAAATACCATGTTTATACAGAGCCATGTGTTTGCAAATAATCTATGATCCACCCATCCATTCATCCTGCTTTCTCGTTCAAGGTCGTAGGGGGCTGGAGCCAATCCCAGCTCTGATTGGGCAAGAGGACTGGACACTCTGGACTGGTCACCTGTCAATCATAGGGCTATAATTCGGACCACCTACCATTTTTTTGTAAGTTTTAGTAATGACATGGTCTTACCAAGACTTGATTGGTGTATTGGTTAGGCTAGAGATATTCTAAAAGCACAATTGAGACAGTTTAGATGAATATTAAATATTTGATCAACTCCTACATTGTATGAACACAAACCTTAACTGAAAAAATGACTTTGTCTGAGCACATTAGAGTCAATATCAACAAGTCTGCAGTTTTAAAAGTACTTAGGATCTGTGATGACATTGACAAGTCTTCAAACCGTCTGTTGAAAAGTTTGTCAGCTGACAAAAATAAATTTTGGTTTCTTTGCTTGCAAACTTTTCTGACTGGATTTTGTCACGATGCTCAAATGTCCCACCAAGCGAGAAACCAAACGCTCCATGAGAACGCCATCCCTGCGTGCCTCCACAGGTGGCTTCTCATTGGCCCGCTGAGTCCCCAGGCCCTTTGTCATTGGTCCCCTTTTCCTGCAGGAGTCTGTTGAGACCCCTTTGGATCCCAACAGTTTACTACCCCCCAGTTTCAGAAGTGGTTGCAAAACTTTCTCAGCCTTGCAGAAAGGATACACAGTTTAAAAAGGCAGTATATCCTTCTGTGTTTAGGTGTATGATCTCTGCTTGTTTCAAGAATAAGTCAAAGTTGAACAAAAGGAGAGAAAAAATCAGGAACTGGGCCATTGCAATCTTTATTAAAAAGGTTGCCCACGTCAGCAGCAGTTTTGCTTTTCTTTGTGGAACCTGGTTCATTGCAGCTGCAAGATTTACTTTCTAATGCCGCCACTTGTGTATTTTTTTTATCTACTCGAGAGACCGAGAAAAGTAAAAATGCTTTCAATTCTGAAACGAGACCTTCAAAAAGTGGTCTTGAGACCAGGACCAATTTTGAGGACTACAACACTACATCAACTCACTAATAGTTCTCTTAATATAATCACTTTATGTTTCTTCTTCTTCTCCTAAGATCAATGGAGGATTTTTTTCTGACGCTCCTCCTGATTTTTATTCTGTAATCTTCACTACTGACAGCATTCAAGTGCGACTGATTTCTCCGTGCAGCCAGGGTCATCAGTAAATGTGATGTGCGGCACTAAGTAAATAATCAAACTTCAGTGGTCAGACTACCAGATAAACAATGGATATATAGATGGCCGTCTAATTGAGACCGGGGTTTATTTGTGAAACGTGCATCCACAACCGGCTAATGAACACGACTTTTATTTGATGTTTTACATCACGCTAGTCTGGTGTGTTGCGTCACGGTGTTTCCATCTTCCAGCAGTTTGAGTTGCTGCTGTGTTTTGTTTGGATTGTGACAGGCTAGTACCACACGTCAGCACTATTTTTTTCCCCTGTAAAAGTCAGTCAAGCATTCTATAGAGCAGTGGTTCCAACACCTTTCAACTCGGAGCTGGAGCTGGTTGAGGCTTATAACAGCACACAGCCACGCCCTCGCACTGATACACACAAATGAATACAACAGCCTAAAAAAATGTAAGTAGTAATTTAATTTTTAGAAAGGCTAGAAGCAGAATACAAGTCATTTCCATGTATAGACTGTTTTAGTTTTATTTTAAACTGAACTATTTATTGTATATATTTCTACAATAATGGACTATTTTCTCGGATTTAAATTTGTATTAGTTTTATTGGGAAGGCATCCCCTCTTGCCATTTTGAAAAGGCAGAACTCCTGTTTTGAGTGACGCACCTGAACAAATGAAGGCTCATAGGAAAGCCCCTGGTGCTCACTACATGGCACAACAGGTTTCAGTTTGATTGCTTAAAAGAATTTGGAAATATTCCTTGGAGATTCATGCCCCCCATAGAGGAAAACATGGATCTGCTGGGTCTTGCATGGAGTTAACAATAACAATAATCTATTGGTTAGCCATTCTTTAAACCACACAATAAAGTGCTGTGACACAGTATGTAGGGACAATCTGCTTTACACACACAGGATTATGTTGGGTTTTAAATGGTTCTCTTCTTATGATAGAAGCACAACGATCTATTTACAAGGAAGCACGTTTTTCCTTTCACTGGTCAGAAACGTGTCATTGATCTGCTTCTGTTCACTCACTCCATCACACACTGTGAACACACAAACGCACGCACGCACGCACGCACGCACACTGTGGTGTCATAAACTGTCTGAGAAATAATGATGGTCCTAACGGAGAGCACATTGATTAAATCATTACACCGCTAATTGACTGGCGTCATTGATCTGATCTTGACACACATGTACACACACACACACACACACACACACACACACACACACACACACACACACACACACACACCTTTCAGAAAAGTCAAAACAGACCGAACAATATAAATTTTTTATGTGTCAACAATGCTATGTGGATACTCACACACATATCGTCTGTATTTCTTTCTTTGATACTGTTTTTGTTCTCAACACAAACACACACATACAAACACACACACACACACACACACACACTCACTCAGGTCAATCACAGCGATGAGAAAAAACACACACTGGTGTCTTGAGACGCGGCGCAGTTTAAACATTCATTAATGCTTAATGAAGGCAGAGAAAAAGATTGATTAGATTTTATTAGCTGCTCTGTGGGAAGGTGAGGATGGCCTTTTGTTAACTGATTAGATCGTAGTAAATAAATAATTGGATCAGGGGGCATAGACAACTTTCTCAGGCCAGGATTTCAAACTGATTAAATGTAGTTTCTGAGAAAAGGGATCAAGCCTGAATTAAACATGTTGTGTTCTCATGATAGTTTTATGAAGCCGTTCTCTTTCTCTTCTTGGTTTAATCTTTTTTTGTTCCGCTGATGAAGAGTTCAGACATGAATAGAAGATTCACAATCCAAATCTTTGAGAGCATTCAGACCTTTTGCTTTCAAGTTATCTGTGTTATAGTTTGTTCATTTCATATTAAGGCAATCAAACTACCACTTAGAAACTCCTGTTGTGGTATTTTCTGTCATAATTGAATTCTAAACAGGCCCTTGTCTGCCTGTTGTCAGTGCAGTAATATGAGTTACACATAAAACATCAAAACAGAATATATAACTTACATTTATAGATTAAGTGTTCATTAGAATAACTGCATTTTTAAGAAGTTGAATCCAATTGTGAATACTTCATTCATCCCTCAGGGGTCAATTCCTCTTCTACAATTTGTGAAAGTAAAACAAAAACAAGCATTATTTTTTATTTACAGGCTTCAGACAAATGTAAACTTTATTTATTAACTATTAAAAATACCACACACAAATCTCTAAACTGAGTAACCTCAGTCACCCGGGCAGTTTACAGGTCCTCCATTGGTTTGGGATTTGTTACCATTACATCTGTTTTTTTTCTCATCCAAAAAGCGATTTGGAGACCTATATATCAAAATACCAGTCTACAATGCTGAGATTTCAGTAAACCAGCCTTGTGGAGTGATGGTTTGGTTAAACAGACTCCAAAGTTAAAGTCAACAAGTTGAGCAGTGGAGATATTAATGGACGAAGCCTGAGTGACGTCACCCTTTGATTACTGAAGGGGACTTTGGCCCATTGTTGGCGGTCGCCATGCTGGAAATCCTGTCTCAACCTAACGACAGGCTGAGAGCTGGTGCTGAGGCGGGTTTTAAGCCTTATGACAAACTACACCGTGCCCTCCCCTCAATCAGATCAGCTACACGCCTTATTGAGAATAACTCTTATCCTTCGTAAAATAACGAGTTTAAAGAGATAAAAAGTTATTTATGAATAAAAATACCAAAAAACAATCATTGGATCCAGCCTTTAGAATGTGAAAATGTACCCATACTCTTTTTTTTTTATCATTTTAATATTAATATGTTGTCCGTTTTGAATATAGGTATGCCAAAAAAAAACATCCAAACACCCCTGATGTGGCATAGAGTAATTAAAAGACTGACATGTTTTCGACTGAACAATTAAGGAACTTACCAGAAACAATTTTAAAGTGATTAATAGTTTTTAAAAATGAACGTTTAATAACACATTTCATTTTGATTTGTGACTTTTGGACCACCCTCGTGTCTCACAACATCCCTCTGAGGTTATGAGGAGAACAACTACTTCAGTATAAAAGAGTTCTTTAAAGTTACACTCTGAATGAAATATAAATAATGAGTTTAACCGGCTGAGAATTTGTAACTTCAGTCTCCGTGAAGAGGTAATGATCTCTGATGCTTCTGCAGAGAAGCATGTCTAGAAATCCTTTTGAAGTTTGACATTTAAAAAGGATTTTCATCTTTTTTTTATCTGAGGCTTCACTTGAACACACAAACACAAACATACACATTTACACACAGTGCAAGGTGAAATTCACACTGTCTGACTCAGCTCTGTGGGAGGAAAACACTTAAATACTGAGGTTAATTTACTACACACCTTTAATTACACAGACACACAAACATATGCACACTGCATGCACCTTCACCAGTGAAAAAAGGACACAATATTCGCACGAATAAAGAGTAAAGGCAGAAAAACTGTTTTGCAGCACACAAACATGCACACCTGTTGATGCTCCGGTGTGACTCCTAGTTTGGACCAATGGTGCGTCGAGCCGCGCAGCAGGTGGCCAATTAGCGGCAGCCTGAGGCGGGACCTCCTGCTGTGGTTATAGCTCCTGACCAATTAGAGGACTAGATTTATACCAGTAATAACTCTGTGCTCACACTGCTGCACACACAATGTGTACACGGCGGGCGCTCACACACAGGTGTATCTTGTTATAGCGAGAAAATATGCAAAACAAAACAGGCATAAACATAAAGGCAATTGCACATGCTAACACGAACACAGCCCCCCTATATGTGCTTCAATAATCAGCAATTAGAGCATTTTGCAGGATCAGTCATATCTCAGCTCAGCAAACTGTTGCTGCACAAGCAGGGCTTATAGCGAAGAATGAATTAAAGTGGAACTAGGAAACGGAAAAAAAGACCATTAAAAACCACAAAGTGGTGATGACAGGCTTCATTTATCTTCAGCTGCTTGCTTTCCAGCCTTCTTCAAAGTCTTTGGAACTTGTTATTAGCGAGAACGCCGACAATGTTCTGTGCAAAGTCGATTAATCTGCAGGAAGGATGCAGAGAGAACATACATAGAGTTGGGATGTAATCACCGGTTCCTATCCCAATAAAGATCGAAGCTGCGGTGTAAAAGTTCTTGATGTTCAAGATGTTTGTCCTCAAAGTCAGACTGGGCTATCCTATATTTACATACGTGTCTAACAGTACATAAATGTGATTCCATAAAATATTAACTTACATTGATGTAACCTAACTATCTTTTTCAGATTTCTATAATGTACTTTACCTTGAAAAACATTTAGCAAAAACACGTTTTGTGTGTTACTGTTAAATTTGCCCAAGTTGTTTCCATAAGCGCCAAAATGTAACTTTGTGCTCATTTTAAACGAGGAGCATGAATCTCTGTTAGGGGTTGCTGTTTTGGGCGATGAATGAGTCAAACAAACATCGACTTTCTGGGTTTGGATTCCTGTGTGAAGCTTATAGTCAATGTTGACCTCTCTTAAAGTTACAGAAAGCTCAGGAAATTACTTTGTTATTATGTAACATAGGACACTTTTTTTATATAAAGCAATCAAGCCTGACCCTTATAGAGGTTTGACAATGACAAGATTCAACCTTTGGGGTTTCCTGACGAGCTGCCTATTTCAGTTCAGAGAGATTTGTGCCTAAACACGGTCAGAAGGGATGTTAAAATTCACAATACTATTGAGGAAAACTTAAAAACCAGAGTTGCTATGGTGGAAAATGTTGACTAGTTGGTGCTATCAGTCTAAAAGTAAAGTTTGTTTCCTAATGGATCTTTAAAACATTTGACCAGTATTAGACAAAGAGACATTGCCAGCCTGAGGATCTGTTGCTAGCAGGTCAAAAAAGGCCAATAAATAAACCAATACATTAGAAATAGATGATTATATGAAAACAATTGTTATGTCTTTTAGTATTGGCACCAATCAAAACCAAGCCAAATTTCTTCTGAGGACTCAAACGACCTCAACAAAAGTCATATTCACCCGTGTTGATCAGATCGCATTTGTGCCAAATAAAACATGTTTGGACATAGGGGCAATAAAATATCTGCCATGCTCTAGGAATTGGCTGCTGATCTTTTTCAGCTGAAAATAAATTACACATAAAGGTGAGATGGTCGTTGGTTTGGTCAACTGCTTGTGAATGCAAATTGGTTATTTCCATTGCAGCGCTCACTGAGACCTGCGTGAATCTTCAATTTACAATAAGAAAGGACGAAATAATCCGCCTCATCTCATCAGCTGCTTGAAGGAGTACTGTAGCCCAGCCTCAGCCGCTAACAAGGAACAAACAGGCAACAACGGGGAAAAAGAGAACATCTGCATCACAAAAATAAAACCATGTGCACAGCATGTGGCATCCTGCAGGTTTACCAGAAATTGAAACTGTGGGATTCATTTGCAATGAGACTGCAATGAAATGATTTGCAAACCATGGTTTCTCCTCAAGAAAGCGCCAGTATTATCAAATCACCTCAGACGCTGCTGAAAAATAAATGTGTAACCGCTGAGTGCGACAGGGGAAATCACTGCCGTTGTTCTGGTCGACATTTAAGATTAGGAATAGGTAAAGTGATTGTTGCATTTACCAAATATAACACGCAAATGATACATAGTCTTTAAAGCTAGTATTGAATACATCTTTTTGTTTTCACCTGATTCATTTGGCTTCACCCAACAATAAAAACCCATGAATTACTTTGGTTTAACAAGCGACACTTTCTGAATGAAGGCAGTCAAATGAATTTCTGCAATAGTCGAGGCTGGACACAGACAGCAGGTGTTGTTGAGAGAGCGATGGGCGGGAGGCTAGAGCGTCAGTTGAAGAACATGTATCCCATGTTGTGATAATTCCGTCACAAAACCAAACACAGGCCAAAACACATCTGAAAAATCTTCAATTTTGATTTGTGCCACAAACTAAATGAGCAAAAACTAGGAAAAAAAGTTAAACCAGTAACCCCATGTACTCGTGAAAATTTGTTTTCCATTAAACAGCCGAATCGAACAGGCAGAAAGCAGCTGAAACCATAACAAAGTCGTAAAAATGGATTTGAGACAAACTCAGATGATGGGGCTTGGTGAATATGAAGTGATTACTAGCAATTCTGAAAGAATAGATATTACAGGGGGAAATCTGTTTGTGGAAAATGTGAAATTCATGCTGACACATGCTGAGACAATTTGTACCTGGAATGTCAACTGTAACTAAGATCATTTTGATCTGTCTTTCAGGCTTTTCGGTTGTTTTTGCAACTGAATAAATCTTAATCGTGCAGGACATTTCCGACAAGCTGTGTATCAGCTTTGAAGTTCCTGGTGTCCTGAGATTGCATCAGAAGTGTTTGACTCGGCCTCCATTGAATAAACAAGCACTTTAAAATAAGATAAAAATCTGATGCCTCCAGAATCTCAAGACAGCCCAAACCTGGAGATTGGTTGAGATCCCCTCGAAGTAGCTGATGGCCTCTCGAGCTGTTTTCACACTTGCATTCTAAACATTTTTAGGACAGTCTGAAATCTTTCTGAGTTGCTTGTTCACATGTTTCTCTGACAGCGTGAAGTTTTCCCTGACAGATTAGGGGGTTCTGACGGTGCAGACCAACTGGCTGGCTTAAACTTTCCCTCAATTCGTTGTGCCTTGCAACAATTTGATGCTCAAAGCATGCTGGGTTATCTAGTGATAATAGCAAAGCAGGTGGTGCAACTTTTAACCAGCTTTTCTCAATCAATTTGTCAAAATCATCCTTACCAGGAAAACATTGGTATAGGATTTAGAAAATAGAGCTTGCGGGGTGCTGAAGAAACTTTAAGGTCACATATTATGCAAAATGCACTTCACCATGATTTTCAAACACTAATATGAGTCCCTAGTCTGTCTACAAACCCTCCAATAATGAAATAAGTCCATCCTTTACGACTTTTGCCTGCTCCACTTTTCAGAAAATGTGTGCTCAAACAGGCCGTTTGAAGATTTTCCCTTCATGACATCACAAAGGGCAGTAACCCCTCCCCCAGGTGCTAAATGTGACTCTAATACACAGTTTCAACAATCGAGACAAAAAAAAGATACTGAAGAGAAGAAAAGATTATGAAGCGGCTTCATTACATGTAAGAAGTCAGTTGGTTGCACATCGGTTGCGTGATATAAATGTCATCACCACGATCCTTTCGCTCAGGGTGAATATTCCTGTATAATTCCCTCTGCATCCCAACATTGGCTCACCTAACTTGGCGCTGAAATGTTAGGGCACTGGATGGAAAAAAGTATGGGCAAAGTTGAGGTGAAAAATTCAGGCGGCATACGTTTACACATGCAGCTCAGTGTTTTACACATTTTTGAATAACTTAGCTAAATGGCCAATGTGACTCTAACTCTGGCCAAGAGTTGATTTATTCAGTGATCCCATCATTCTCTCTACACATAAAAATAATTTTATATTTGAGCAAACCAAAAATGAAATTTCCTTCAGTCCAGCAAGCCTATGATTGTGATTTGTACACGTTTGGCTTGTTTGTGTTGATTGCTGTGTCTTACACCAGTGTAGACCATTAAATGTGTGTGTTTGTATGTGTGTGTTTGTGTGTTAAGACCTCGTTAAGGAGCAGCATGTCACGGGCACTGTAAAAAGTCTCACCCCAGAAGAATCATTTCAGCCAATTCGAGGATGGACCGTTGGTTTGTGTGTGAGTGCTTTTGTCATTTAGCACCAAGTGGACATCTGCAGGATAGAAACTATCTGCGAGTCCAACCACTCAGACATCATTATCTCGTTCCTGATTCTGATACTATTTCCTTCTCTTTTTCTTTTTCTAGTTGCACACCACCTCTGTTTTTCTCCTCTCCACCCCCCCCCCCCCCTTCTTTTAATCCAAACATTTCCATTTTTCTGCCGAATCTCTATACCTTCCAACTTCATTCATATTTTTTAATTCCCACCTGTTTCCGTCTTTTACCTCTTATCTTTCTCTGTCCCATTACCTAATGTAAAAGCAATAATTTTAAGGTTTTAGACATGAAAGACCTGGAAAAAGAGGATTTCAATTTGCAGATTTAGAGGAATAATAATGAAACAGCACAGTCTTTGATAGCATCCTACTGGGACAGTAATAGCTTGACTTATGTTACTGAAAATAAACAACTATACACCATCACCAAAAGCATTCTAAAACTGTTAATTGCTCATTGAATACCTCCGAATATCCAAATATCAGACTATGAGGGTGCCAAACATAAGCAGGACTTTTAACCAGGCAACTGGGTTTCAATTCTCATTTATTGTGGCGTTCCTCACACTTGTTCATCTTATTTTGCATGCTTCCTTTCATCCAGTGTGTCACGACCCGGCTCTTAAGTCCTGACAAAATATGAAAAACATACGTTTTTTAAACAAGGTTTGAAAGTTTATTACCCAACATGTCCATCAACAAACAACAAACAATTCAATAAGCGTAGTAATGGGGCTACACAAAGGATGGATGCCAGAGAGAGTGAGGTTATCAACCCGGTCTTAAATAGCCTGCACCTGGGAGACTGGCCATGTCTGCCCAGGTGCGGCGGAACACCGCCCACCAGCAACCTGCAGGGACACAAGACACACACAGACAGAAAGGAAACACAATAGCAGGCCCTGCTGGCGGGAGGGCCGTCACAAGTGTTTCACTCAGCTGTTATGCAGATGACACCCAGTTATATTTCACCCATCTATCTCCCCATGTCCCTCTCTGTTTTTGCAGAGGCTGATGGCCGTCCTTCCACTTCCTGGTTTTGCTCAAGGTTTTCTGCCTGTTAAAGGAAGGTTTATCTTCACTTATGTCACCAAGCACTTCAACAGGATGGAACTGCACAAATAAAGATCAGCCTGGACATTCAGTATCTGAAAGTTTCACTGAAACCATTACTGTTGTGATTTGCTGTTAAATAAATACAATGATCCAGATTTATCATTCAGGTCTAGCTATATCCTTGCCTACCTCAGTCATAGCTGGATTCCCAACAACTTTTCTTATATTTTATGACAAATCAGGTCAAAGTTGAAGGCTGAACAAATTCTCAGTTTGTTTCCTTGACAAGAACTATTTAATTGGAGACTAGAAGTCTTGCTGTCATTTTGTTGCAGATATTTGTATTTAGAGTGCTGAACATTGCCAAGTCTTGCGAGTAACTGTTTGACATAAGGTTACATGTGTATTTAATTTTTCCCACCTGCACAACAATAGGGCACTTTATGCTTGTAGCAGTCAGAGTTCCCTTTACCCACTCAAACTGTGGAAGGATACTGCCTTCCCAATGTGAATTTTCAATGAAAGTTAACAACAATAATTATCATCACAAACTCTAGGGGGTGATATGATAATTGATAATTGCTTTTTGCAGCCAATGTTTGAGATCAATTCTACAAAATATAGGAATTTGTAATCAAAAAGCAATGTGTATGGGTTGGGCTGGGGGGCTTAAAACATCTTTTTATCTGCCAAAGGGGGGCCAGGCAGAAAAAGTTTGGGAACCACTATGGTACATTTTTTGACATAGTTAAAGCTGCTGGCCTCTTGAATGCTGCATCAGTCCAACAGAGAGAGAGAGACGGAGAGAGAGGAAGAGAAATGCAGAAGACATGTCTGAAGTGGTAAATTTACCAGCTGTCCTCTGGCATGCTGCTGGCTTTACTTTCTATTCTATTAAAGCATACAGCAGAAACCAGTGTCCTGTGCAGAGCCACAAGCTGTGTGTGTGTGTGTGTGTGTGTGTGTGTGTGTGAGTGTGAGTGTGAGTGTGTGTGTGTGTGTGTGTGTGTGTGTGTGTGTGTGTGTGTGTGTGTGTGTGTGTGTGTGTGTGTGTGTGTGTGTGTGTGTGTGTGTGTACGAGTGTGTGTACGAGTGTTTGTCTGTGTACGAGGGTTTGTTCGGACAGAATGGTAGTTGTATATTCAGTGTTCACTATTGTGTGTAAGTCTGCTTTAATTCTAACCAACACCTGAGTCCCTGCCATTCCAAGATGAGCCCTAAGCCCTGAGATGAAATCCAGCCTAGCATGTCTGCACACGAACATGCACACACACACACGCACGCGCACACACACACACACGCACACACACGCACACACACACACACACACACACACACACACACACACACACACACACACACACACACACACACACACACACACACACACACACACAGAGGGTCCCTTCTTGGGTGAACTCATGCATAATGGCACATTGACACACTCTCATACATACAACCAGTAAAAAACAAAAAGTCTCCACCAGACACAGAGATGCACAGAGGCGGGTACCCAGCCTGCCTGCCATGCCAAGTAGAGGATTACAGTGCAAATCAGAGGCTTACCTGGAGAGAGTGTAATGTAAAAAACAATACACCATGATGGCCACCTGGATGCACAAGGAGGGAAGGTCAACATGTCATTGTGTGAGTAGCAACAGCTGCAAAAATGTATTTCTGCACAAGTCACGTCTTCTGTCACTAGAACCACTATGAATATGTCCCAATTAAATATAAAGTAGTTCTCGAATTTTACAACAAAAAAACAAAATGCACACGTGTTTCTGTCATATTGGCTCATCTAAACTTGGAGAAGTTAGCTCACTCTGTAGATGAGCGATTCAAATGTGTATTTTCTAACCAGAAAACAGTTCATGATCACCAGGCAGAAATGTCCTCATTTAAGATATTGAGGGTGATGCCACCAACATGCAGGACTCATTTAAGTGGGTTTGGTTCTAATGTCTAAAAGAAACTCCAGTAAAAAAACAATAACAGATAGATAGATAGATAGATAGATAGATAGATAGATAGATAGATAGATAGATAGATACTTTGTTGATCCCGAGGGAAATTCAAGAAACCACAGGGACGGAGCTACTGGATATGCGGCCACTCGCGTCGGCGCAGGAAAAAGGTGTGGCCAACAGTAACAGTAATAACATTGCTCTTTTAAAAGCCAGTGGACCAATTTACAAAAAAAAAACAATTTAAACTTGCAGACGTGGGAGTTGCTCGCCTCTAAAGGCCTTCATGTTTTGTCTATTCATCCGGTTGGATCAGGACTTTCCATAAAAGTCATGCTGTGACACCAACTAACTCACAGATGGCAGAAGAGAGGCAAGGTGAATGGTAAATGTTGTTGGCAATGGAGGCTGGTGGCTATGAGAACAACTATGGATGTTTTGATTTGAAAAATCAGGGTGTTTTTATCAAAGGGATCCTCTCCATATAGTTGACAACTGAATCTGGATAAAAATCTGAGCATGTTAAATGATAAATGGACTTGAGCTGGTATAGCGCTTTTCTAGTCTTCTGATGACTCAAAGCGCTTTAACACCGCATGTCACACCTACCCAATCACACACTGATGGCAGAGGCTGCTATGTAAAGTGACCATCAGAAGTGTTAATCCTGTTCATACACATTCACACGCCGCAGACGAATTAGCGGGAGAAATTTAGGGTTAAGTGTCTTGCCCAAGGACATGTGGCTGCAGGAGCATGGGGATCGAACCCACAACCTTCCAACTGATCCACAGCCTCCCTTTTGTCAGTGGAAAAAACAAGCACTTCTACGGGACGTACTTTGACCAGGTTCGTTCTCAGAGATTACTTTGCAGCATTTTTAGCAAATGTAGCATCTGCAGGCTAAGAAATATAATGGAACACTCAAAAATATTATTTTAAAATGATCAGAAATGAATACCCTGAAAACGTAAAAGAAAACAAGGATTAGCTTTAAGGGTCTTAATGGCTTTTTTATTTAGTGCTTGCAGTGCCCATGACCTCAGCTTCAGAGCCCCTCTTCTTATGCCGACAGACCCGACAAAGCATAACTTCTGACTTTACATATATCTGCATCAAAACGTATTTACATCAGCATCCTCAACCTTTTTTAAAGTTATCATAGTGCTATTATAACACATTCAGCCGACTTTAGTGTGACTTGTAGATACACTGAAACGGTCACTTCGTGGTTTTTGTTGATAAGAGAATTCAAGGTACTGATCCTAGCTAACAGTTCATCAGACTGGGACCTGGTTAGTCCAGAGATGGTTTCTGGAGAAGAAGCTAAACTTGAGCAAGCTGTATGAAGTTATCAAACCAAACTGCATTTTGTTTTCCATCTTGAAGGTTAGATATTCATGTGTAAGTAAAACGTGATGATAAATAGTTCCACTTTTGATTTGATCACAGCTTGCAGCTCGAAGATTCCTCAACAACTATTACAGGCTCTTTAAAAAGTGGTCTGTAGGGTTTACCTCGACAGCTTCTTTGAAGATCAGATCTGAATTTGAGCAGAACCTTTGTGTTCTTTGGGTTTCTATGATTTTATGTTAAAAGGTTCAAACTGGTATTTTTAGAGGTTTGTCAAATATTCTCTGCACTCAATCTTAACTTTAAAAGAAGATAAATAATGCAGCAGATCAGTGGAACAGAAGAGGGAAACATCAACCACAATGTGCATTGTGTTGTTGTGTTTGTACTTAAACAAACCAAAAGGACGACTCGCTTATAAAAATAACTTTGCTCCTTCTTTGCTTTCCCTCTGATGTCATTAACATTTGAAACACAGCATTGCATAACATACAGGGGCGGGGCCGGGGCCATGAGCCGGGAACACGTTTTTCTTAACTTCACTTAAGTAATCAAAAAACAAAGACAGGTATTTTTTATGATGATTTTTGTTTGTTTTTAAGATTACATTTAGTTAATAAAGTTGAAAATTCATCATAATAAATTCATTAAATATGTTATAGTATAATTAATTAGTTCATTATTAATTCACATATTTTAGATACTTCAATGTTGGAAGAAGTTATGATTAGTGGGGATAGTAGGGGTAAATAAACGATGTACCTTTGTGTGTATGCACAAAAACTATATGCCACCCCAACATAAGGGGGGCCCACATGCAGCCCCAGTTAAAAAAGTCTGGATTCGCCCCTGCTTGTTGAACTAACGTGCGTGTAAGCACGTGTGTTGCTTTGCAAGCAGCAGGAAAGAGGGCTCTGTTAATGGGACACAGTGGACAACAAGTAAAGGACAGGGACTTAACTTTAATCAGGTAAAAGTCAGACAACTTTCCAAGGATAACAATATTTCATTCATTGATCTTATCCACAGTGACTGATGCTGCTTCTGCTGAGAGAGTCAGTGCTGTAAAAACATTTCCCATTGAGACCGTCAAATCCTAACAAACACAGAAAAAGCGAAAGATAGTTCTTAAAGTTCCAGCCTACTCTGATCGTCCCTAAAAAGCACAAATAGATGATTTCTGTTGAGATATGCTCATAAACAGACCTCTCTATTTAGAGTTGATGTAGCTCGCCCATCGACAAGCTCTCTCCCTCCGTGGGCTATAAATATAAACCAATAATAATCCATACAGATCACCAAAAAGAGGATACTTTGTTAAACAGACTTATAATCACAGTGTTGAGAAAGATGGGTGTAGCCTATTGGTCAACACCATCCACACTATTATGGCATAATAAGAGCAGCACGCTTTACGCACGTGTCAATAAGAATAATTAAAGTCAGCGGGTGATCAAAAGCTGTATCAGTATCTCAATGTTTCAGCGACATATCTTTAAAAGAAGCCAATGCAACATGGTGTAAGAAAAGGAAACCGTGGTAACTTCTTCAGGTAAGAGGCTCAGCCAAACTTCATATCCTGGCGCTGCGTTGGTCAGTGTGATTGTGTCAAAGAAGAAACTCGCTCTCGGTAGATGCACGAGAGCAAAGCAGAGATGTTGCTCACAGCAAAACACATTAAAGACGCTCTGCTGAAATTAAACAAGTGTGCATCAATAATGTAAATTCAAGTATTACATACTTTTCTTCTGGAGTGTCAGGTGGCTTTGGGGTGGCGGGCAGGCACTCCAAATGAACGGTAGGGGAAACACAAGAAGATTTCAACATTTCCCCTCTGTTGTATTCCTATTTTGGGCCTGTCAGAGAGCATTAACAGGTTTTTTGGACTGGCAGCGCCCATTGTCATAACAAAACCTGTGAACCAATGCGGTTCAATGTTTTCATCACTCAGATTGTTAAGCGAAAAAATGTCCTATGCGTCAGCTGTTGTTCATCACCACCTGAAAATAATGTAACGTTTGGAGCACCACCGCGCTTGTAAAAGTCTCTTCTCCTTCACCAACCAATTAAAATCAAGTAGGGGCGGGACTTCTGATACGAGCTTTGTGGACAACAATGGCAGGGGAGAAACTAATCTATATCTTTATGAATAATTTGAGTTTGAGGTTTTTATTTGAAAAAGAAAGAGGAGGGCACAAAGAACAGGGAGGAAGGAAGAGAGAACAAGAGGAAAGAGTAAAAGAGCAAACTCTGTAAGAATAAATACATGTGCGTGTGTGTGTGTGTTAGTGAGTGCGAGAGTGTGTGTGTGTGTGTGTGTGTGTGTGTGTGTGTGTGTGTGTGTGTGTGAGAGAGTGTGAGAGAGAGTGTGTGTGTTGCCCAGTGTACTGTGCCACCTGCTGTGATCCTGCATTTGAAACAGAGGCACTATCAATAAGTAATGACAATCCTGGCAAATGGCATAATGAACACACACACACACACACACACACACACACACACACACACACACACACACACACACACACACACACACACACACACACGCACACACACACACACACAAGTAGCTGTCCAAGGCACATTGTGGCGAGTGCTTGTTAAAACTGGACACTTGTAGCCCTCGTTTGCTTGTTTGTGCAGGTTTCTGTCATGATAATTTTTGTAACCATAATAAGAGGTGACACACTTTCAGCAAAACACACACACACACACACACACACACACAGAAAGTTTACATTTCATTCAGTCAATTCTTTTTACAACTTAAGGTCATAAAATGTCTTAAAGAATCTTACTTTTACCTTTGAGAGGTCTTACATTTCAGCAATCACTTTTATTCTTCGTTGTTGTAGATAAGCTTAGAGCGTTTACGTAATCCTCAAACTGAAACCTCACATTACGATGGATGCTAAAACAGCTTTTCTTTTCCTGTCACTACACATAAGGGTTTGCCTCAGGTCATTGCTCTCTGACATATCGTACTTCCCTGTTATTACGACAATGTGTTAAAACTAACATTATCTGTGAAGCATATCAACAAATCACTGAGAATGTGAATAAACCCCAATACATTGTGACTTCTCCTGAGTCAAGAAGTAGTGGTTTAAAAAATAATTGGAAAACCTTGAACCCTTTTATATTCTGCAGCTAATTTGTCAGTGACACTTCCCAAAAGGGTCGCACTCCCTGTTGAGAGCATCCTGCAGAGCTTTCTGAGACCGCTGGTTATTTTAAGACTTAGCTCGGGGACAGGACGCAGAAAAACTTCTCTGCTCTTTAGAGAACTTTCTTTTCTCAACACTTAATCTGTCTCAAAGTTTTTTAGTTTACAAAAATTAATGACTAGGAAATGTAGTTTTCTCTTAATGCTTTGAGAGAAAGCTTTTTGTAATAATATAATTCAAATGATCTGTGTCTGATTGTCTTTAAGATTCAAAAAGGGCCAAAAGTATGAAGGTGTGAGAGGACAAAATAGTTAATCACAACAGACAAATACTAAAAACAAATGGTGTCCCTCAAAAGGTATTTCTACTGTGTAAAGCGCGGGTGGGCAATTTATGTCCCGGGGGCCACATGCAGCCCCCCCTTTTCACTCCATGTGGCCCGTGAGTCTATTTCAAATACCAATACATCGTGATCATGAGGAAAACAAGACAAAATCTGCAATGAAGAAATTATCCTTAGTTGCCGATACAAAACCATAGGCTACACAAAGTACAAATACAATCAATACAACCAATTTCTTTTGTACTTAAACGCACAGTATGTAAATTCTGCCGCCAGGGTGCTCTCAATCAAAACAATAGTAAAAAAGATGATGTTGAGGCTGGCAGGGAATCATGGGGAGTTCTCTCTGCTCCCCCCCCCCCCCCCCCCCCCCCCCCACCCCCCCCCCCCCCCGCCGATGAAAACGAACTCCGAGTTGACCGTAGTCAAGCCGAATCTGTTTTTATCACAGCAGCACATACAGCAACAGTGCAGCAGCTTTCAGTGGTTCCCGCGTCCTTATGCAGCGGTCTCTGATTCCTTGGGAACGATTAAAATTTTGTGTCTGTCATGGCGGCTGCCATGGCAAGACACATACCTTTACAACTTTAAATTGAAGGATGTAACAGGAACACATCATACAACATTATTATACAATTGTACTTATTATACCTTTAATGCATTAGTGAGAAAAGTCAATGTACGTACAATATACTCTAATTTTAGCTAATAGTCTGTGCATAGCGTTGAAAAAGTAGAAAAAGTAACGTAAATGGGCTTCAATTATGTCTTACGTTTATTAAATTAAGCATTTCTAAAAGTTTAAATGTTGGTGTAATATACATTCTGTTCCTTTTGTGAATGTATAAGTCATTTAAATTGTGTAATTCAGATGATCCTACAATTAGCAACAGTTTGGCCCTCTTGCAGTAAGAATAAGATGAGATCGGCCCTTTCAGTTTCAGCAACAACTTCTAATATGACCCTGTCCGTTCTTCTACGTGTCCGTACGATCGTAATCTAACTCTGTCACTGTCTTTTTATGCGCCATGAATCTGTGCCATCTCCGTGCGAAATTCAAGGAATTATTTTAGCTGACCTCTGTATGATCAGACAGCCTCTGCGGGATATTGTTTTCGGATAAGAAATGTTCAGTTTCTAATGATATGTTTACAGTCTGATGAAAGCTGGTAATAAAAGGCGCAACAGCTGGCTGCAGTAGTTTATTTAGAAGTGATGTCGCGTTGAAACTTTTAAGTGCTCAGCGCAACACTTTCACCTCAAGGTGACCTAAACATGAACCATCTGTAAATGAAATCAGTTGATATTAATTTTAAATTACTGTTTTTTACAATATTCAGAGGTAAAATAAGTCGGGAGATGCCAGTCCATGGATGGAGAAAGGATTTATATATTTTTTTTTTACCATAATCCCACTGTGACATCACAAGGAGAGCTGATTTGAAACGGAGCATTTTCTCTGTGTTGTGTCTGTCGTTGTTTTCTCTTCTCTAGATCCTTGCTTCAGTTGTACTTAATCTTTGATGTACATCGCTTAAAAGCGCCTGATCAATGAATTGTAGAATTGAAAGTCGCCTTTAGCTACTTGTTCCTACAGTTCCTTCTGACTTCTCTAAAGTCTTTGTTTGATCAGTTGGATTTTTTCATCCTCCTCTGTTTTGCAAAGTTTTTGTTTGAATTGTGCACCTTACTCCATGTAGTTTATTAAAGTTATGAGTGGAGCTGCTTTAATTGTGACTTTGCAGCTTCTCCTGCTGACATCGTCCTCCAAACATTCATGTATTCATCCTCCTCCAGCCTGTTGTGCAGATTGTCAGGCCTGGGTGGCTCTTGTGTCTCTGGTCAGCAGAATTATGTATATTGGTCACATCAACATGCTGCTGGTCCATGAGCACAGAATTGTTTATATCTTTGTGCCCTCGCCTGCTTCACCTCTGAGAGCATTGTTGATATTCTGTTTTTTAAGGGCAGAGAAGATGCTGGGCCCATGTTGCTCTTGTTCTCCTTCTTGTTATTTTCCTTCTTTGTGTAGCAATAACTGCAACTGCAAATCTCCACAAAGTCCGTACATGGCCGATATGGCGCAGTTTGCTGCCACTCTAGTCAATGCTTCTGTTTCTACAGCAAGCCCTGCGGTCCGTCTCCATAGCGTGCCAGCAGCGCCAGTGAGGCAGGGGCACATGCTATCCGACGGAGCAAAACCATGACGCAGACTGAACGCAGCGTGCACGGACTATATGGAAATTGGCAGTAAGGCTTAGAAACACGAAAAAATGACACCTCCACTTCTCCAGCATTTACTATGATAATTGACCACAAAGTGACTTGGTAATAATTTATGTTTTCAAAAAGGTATCAAAATGGCTGAGCCTCGATTAATCAAATTTAATTGTTAATGTAGTCTAGTCTGAGATCGAACAGGAACTGAATGTTAGTTGGACGGCAGCGAAGGTGACATGGAGGTCCGTGTGAGACCTCGGAGGCACGGGAGTAGTGACCGTCATATTGTTTAAAACATTCGTATCTACAGTATATTCAAACATTAAGGAAGTATTAATTACTTCAGTGGAACGTGGTATATCATTAGCACCAAATATATTCAAATTCAATTTAAAACTTTCTCAGTTTTGAGGTCAAATGGTCTTCCAGCCAAGACACTTCTAAAAAGTAAGTATTGAAGTCAATTTTTGCCTTATTCTTCTTCAGCTTGCTTTGGAGTGTTGTTGAGGAGCGCACACAAACACACACACACACACACACACACACACACACACACACACACACACAGATTCTGTTTGTGTAGCAGTGTGCTGCACCTGCTCCTTCCTTCCCAAGGGAACAGCCTCTCAGTGTTAATGGTCTCCACCTCCATCAGCTTTTCACACTCAGGTAATGGAACCTCTTCGGGCTGAACAATACGGACCACCTCTGAACAACCTCACACACACACATTTCACACACACACACACACACACACACACACACACACACACACACACACACACACAAACACACACACACATGCTGTGGGTCGGAGACAGATATAAGCATCATTATGTTTTGAGACTGTACTCATAACAGCTCTTTGACCAACACCTTAAAGGTGCATTAGAAAGCTATAAATGGACTCACCAGTGTGCTACAACATGAATACAGGATGGAATATGTTTCATTTGTGCTCCAGCAGGGTTAAACTAAAAGGCCCCTCTTCAGTTACACCATGTGGAGTGTTTTCGAAGGTAATGATAGATCACCTCTTTTAAAGTCTTTTAAATTTTGGCCGTTTCTCTGAAGCTTTGCAGAGCTCCGGACACTTATTGATTTTTTTGGGTGCAATTCATGAAACATAAATATTTATTTTTACATTTGTAGTTTTTAATCATGCCACAATTTCCTACATGTATCAGTAATTTGGATTATTCACTTGAATAACATTTTGGCTAAGTCGCACAGGTAAGAGGCCATTTGTTTTGTGGGGGTCTCTCGAAGGGAAAAAAAGGTTTAAATTGTCTTTACGCATGATGAATTCCATTGGTGTTAGTGAAGTCCATAACGTGCTGTTTCTGTGCAGCTGTACTTCGATTACCAAAAGGCCATTTGCCTCAAGGCTTCATTTAAATCCGGACAACTAGCGTACTGGGTTTTTCACGGATCGCTATATCTGTGCAATGTTTGCCCGACGTCTCGCCCCTCCAAAAAGAAAGGGATGACATACTTTATTTATGGAGTGATTTATGTGCATTTGTTTTATTTCTGCAGAGCATGAGCATCTTTTATGTGTCTCGCTGCCCAGAGAAATGTCTCTGCTCTGCTTGTGTGTTCCTACCGAGGGTGAGTTTTGTTTTTTGACACGAGCACACTATGTAAAACGAAACAAATTTAAATAGCCAGGAAAACAGATTTTTCAAACAGGGAAACTAATTGAGTTGTTCATTAAGGAGACCTGTCTTATTTTCTCTTTTCTATATTACTATTGCTCTTGAGTAAAGCAAAAGGAAAATATTTCTAGTTCTTATTTGATCACTCGATTACTCCACAGAATAATCGATACAATACTCGACTACTCCAGCCCTAGTTTGTAATCCTGCTAGCTACCTGTATGTGGAGCTCTCAGCCTCCGGTTACATTGATAACTGTGAAGTACAGACCCCACAGCCTGCGAGGCTCTCTGCCCACCTCCTCTGCTCACTTGTTGTCTTTAATTGAGGAACTTTTTCAAATCAAACCAGAACTCCACAAGCTGTATTTACTGAACAGTATACCACTGTTTCCTTCCATGCACCATTATAACCTAATGAGGGAGAAAAAGATGTTAACAGTGGTGCCACCAACCCGGTCTGTGTCGTTATATATCCCAGCATGTTTTGTGCGCTGAAGTGGCCGCTTGTTATACACAATGAAGGGGGACAAATTTCAATCACGTGTGGTTACGTTGTGCAGTGTGTGATGGCGGCTGCGCTTGCAGTCAGGAAGTTGCATGTCTTAGCACTTCATACTGGTAAATTGGTCACAGTGGTTTACAGGACACAGCCCACTTTTTAGATTAAAAATTAAGGGGCCTCCTTTACACCGAATTTTACAGGAATTAGTAAGAATTGTAAATTGTGTGAATGGAAATGTGTTAATGTCATGTTAGTTGATGTAGTGAAGGCACTGATAACTATAAATGCATATTATTTTCTATATTTCTTTGCATTGACAGGATTATTTCACAGTGAACTTCTGCTCAAAGACTGCATTGAACTTCTGAGTATATCATTGAGCTCTTACGCTGCAGTGTTTTCTGTTTATACTTTGTGCTTGTAAATCTGTCACTGACTGTCATAGTCTTCATAGTGGCACTCACATTTTTTCATGAATAATTCGAGCAATGAGCATAAACAACAAATAAAAAACTGTTAAATGTAAATGAAAACTGTGAAAAACTGCACTGATGGCTGACTCTAGCTTTGGCTGCGAGTAGAAACCAGACAAAAGATTGTGACAGTTTTTATGCCAGGCTGGAATCATCAATTAAATGTGCTCTACTGATAAAAGATTTGAATAAGTGTTGTTGCATACAACAGATGGAGGATGATGGACTGTTACTCCATAGTTGTTGTTGCAATATTTATGAAAGATGGAGGAGTGTTAGCAGGAGAAAGTGCTGATCTCTCAGCCAACGAACACATCACCCTGTCTGTTTATGCTTTTTGGCATCCTCGGCTAATCGTCCGCCTATTCTGAGTCCTTGGCATAAAGATGTTTCAGAAGTTGTGTTAATGCTGCAGCCTGTGCTGTAAGGAGCCTGTGGACGAAAGTGTTTTTTCTTTTTATAAAAGCCGTGCTGTGCCTGTGAAGCGGGCTAGTTAGCAGTTAGCCAGCATACTGGCTCAGTGTGTTCCCAGTTACCATAACCTGCTAGCGCAGTATGTGTCCTTCAACACCTTGACTCTGCGCTAATTGGGACAAACCCCCTGTAGTGTGACCCTCAGGGGGAGCCGTACTGCTGTGTGCATGTCTGTGATAGTGTGTATGCGTATGTCTAACACACAGTAAGATGCAAAGAAGGAAGAGAGAGAGAGTTTGTGTTAGATCCTTAATCTTTACTTCTTCTGGGTTTTTTTCTCCCGTCTGATTGCCTTCCCAATATAACCAAAGGCTAATGGTCTGATCATAAGTCCAGAAATTAGTCCAGGTGAGACTCACACTAAGATTTGACCACACAAACCAAAGGTTAGCTGACCCAGATTAAAGCTCCAACTGGAGTCACTGTGTGAGAGCAGCCAAGAAAGGTTTCCTGCTGGTTTTCAACCTCTACGCCAAGCGATGCTGCGGTTTTTATGTGCGCATGTGAGTGTGTGTTTGTGTGTGCAGCATCATTTATTAATATTGCATCCTTGAACCAATTTCTTCACAGAGGTGGACTTCCTGCTGGGTATCCCACCAACACACCCTCCCATGTCCTTGGCGAGGGAAGTTCAACACTTCCCTCTACTATTAAAACTTGTTTTATTTGTAATTTATCCTCAAACCAGCAGCGCTGAATTAACTGTTAGATGCACTTTTTTAATGAGTTGCAATTAAGTCCATGACCATAGATTGTATAAAAAATTGTAGTCACCCATTGATTTCTGAAGAGGTCTTCTGAAGGTCAATGATTACGGCTGCATATTGAAAATGCTATCTCAACCTAACTTGGATTAGTCAAGTAACAACCAAAGAGGTGGAGCTGGGGCAAATCAGTCACGCCCCTTATTATGCAATGCATCACTGTTGGCCTCAATTCAATCAAAAAGGAAGAGTTATAAAAACTTCATTCCCTCTACAATCTTTACAAAAAAACACCAGATATCAGAGCAACATTTTGAACCAATCTGTTAACATGTTTACTTCTGCTATAAAAATGGGCATCTCAACAATGGGCTCCCTGGCCTTACAGACAGCCTCAAGTGGACAGTCGAGGAATTGCTCATCCATGTCACTTCTCCTAGCACATAACCTAGCAACAATGAGAGGCGAGAAGCACTCTGAAACTGAGGTTACGGGCATTTGAGTGTCACAGCTGTGGGTTTTAATGAAGTTTTTATCTGACATTAATAAAGACTGGCAGCACTGAATATGTATAGATCTAAACAATCCACCTTCATTAAGGCATACTCACAGTGTATGTCGGATCTTCTTAAATATCATGCCCACAGCAAAAACAGAAAGTGATGAGCTTCTAAATGAAAGCATTTTACAACAAGGTTTGATGTTTTCTGTAAAGCCTTCAATGCATGATAAAAAATCACAAGGATTCGATAAAAAAATAATGAAAATAGAAAAAGATCAGGTTCAGGTTCAGGTTACTTTATTTGTACCCGTAGGTAGATTTCTTTGCAGCCAGCAAGATTGACATCCACCATGACATAGATTACAAGACAAATGGAACAATGAACAACACATAAAAGAGAAGGAGATCTACTGAAACATTATAAAAACCTAAAAAGTTTTAAGTAACTAAAAAGGGTACAAAAGTAATAGAAGCACTCAAGGTTCACTCAAGGTTACACCTATCAGGGCATAGGTGAGAGAGAAGTCCCCATCGATAAGATCAATTGAAACACAGGTAATTAATCGCTCCAGGCAGGGTACAAGTACGTTTTGACCATAATAAATAAATAAATAAATAAATAAATAAGGTGTATGTGCAAACACTACAGCTCGTTCCGTACCATGATAGCAGCAGGAACAAAGCTGTTTTTGTACCGCTTTGTTCTGCACCTTGGGACTAGGAGCCTCCGTCCAGAGGGGAGAAGCTGAAAAGCACTGTGCAAAGGATGGGAATCATCATTTAAAATTGCGGTAGCTATCCGCTGCAACTGCCTTGTGTACAGGGACGCTGGAAGGGCTGTGACTCACCAATAAGACGACTGGAACATTTAACAATCTGATTAAGGGAGTTTTTCTCTTTTAAAGATGTTTAAAGATGATATGACAGCAGGAGCACTGAACAAAAATATATTGTATAACAGAAGGTCACGCAATAAAACAGGCGAAAGATCTGCACTCTGAACTGATGATTAGGAGATTCAAACGGAGATCATTCGGGTAGAGAGACTGCGTAAAACATGGGTGTAGTGTCAGTGACGTTACTCACTGCTTACTGTATAAGGACGAATCCCAACGGTGGTGGTCGCCATATTGGAATATTAATATAGCAAAAATCAATGACTTTCTAATTAGGGTTAAGTTAAACTCTGTCCGGATGTATTGTTCTCAGCTCTGTGTTCACACAACCGGGACAACACTTCCTTCGGCTTGTTTATGTTTTAGCCAGAGGCTCAAACTTTTTTTTTTCACCCAAACCCTCGTTCTCCAACCGTGACGGCCCCACCCAGAGTTTGTTGCAAGATTTAAACTGAAGGAGATCCAACAGACTTTCCAAACTGAACTCTGGGCATGCATATCATTACTTGAAATTGTTCAGAGAATCTTGTTTTTTGAGATGTTTATCGGCACTCGTCTACTGCTCTCTGCTTTACAGACACTTGCTGGTGAAACAGAAGGAGAGGGTTGGGGGGAAGTGTGGAGGCAAGAGTGGAAAGGGGAGCTTTAGGATGAAGGAGGTGTGTTTGATAGTAAGACTTCAATCCTCCTAGCAAACAGCTGCGAAGTGCCTGCCTGCATCTATCAGTCACGCCCCTTATTATGCAATGCATCACTCTTGGCCTAAATTCAATCAAAGGGATGAGTTGAAACATTTTCATTTCATAGGAAGTGCCCTAATTATGCACAAAATCCCCAACAAATGGAGGAATTATAGAACACTAAAAGAAAAAAGTATGAGCTTTACAAAAAATGATCTCCCTACATTGTGCACCAATAAAGACGTGAACTATTCAGACAAAATAAATTTCTTGTACCATGCTGTTAGCATGTTTATTTCTACTGTCAAAAAGGACCCTTAATTATGGGTGTGTATGTGACTCGCGGGGGCTTTTGGAGGCAGCCTCAAGTGGGCACTCCTGGAACTGCAGTTTTTTTTTTTAACACTTGGCATTGGCTTCATTTTTCAACACTAGAGTTTGCTGCTGCTTTCACTTTCAGTTTATTTTAGATCCAGCTCCTGTAGAAGTTTCAGGGATTGGCTCACCCAACACTCTGTCCATCATGAAGTTCGAAATCTGGAAAGTTACCAATTATTGTTGGTCTTTGTCCCCATTCTTCATTTTTTTCCCCAAATCCCTATTTGAACAATACTTTTATTAGCCAGAGACCTCTTTTGATTTAGAATCAGAATTAAGTTAATAACACAGTTGTCTGTCTGGCTACTGTGGCTGGTTTTCATTTTTTTCTGCTTCCAATTAAGTTCTAATTCGTTGCTTATGATTTCTTGAATTTCCAAACTTGTCCTTCATGTCTGGATCAAAGTTACCAATGTTGCATCAGTTGCTAATGTGGCCGCTCAGGAGCACAAAGTCACCTCACGTATCAATCTGCTAGTTTCCAGACCTGCTTACAAAGGCTGCTAATTGTCAATGTAAAAAAAAAACAGCAGTGCAGCAAGGCTTCTGATTGGGTTTCTTTAAAGAACTTCTTTCATCAGGGACTCATTTTGTCGAACTCTTCTAAAGTTTAAGAATACTCTTTTTAAAATTAGTCCAGAGCATTAAGGGAACAATAAAAAGAATTATAATTCTCATCAAAGCTTGCAGTTGAACACTTCCATCGTTCATTTTTATTCCTGCTTCCTCACCAAACTAAAGGTTGCTCTTTAACTTGACTCCCTGCAGCAGTAACGAGCAGTCAGGGAGTTATTAAGGAGCAGTGTAACTTTCCTAAGTGGTCGGACTGTGGATGGGATTGTTTGATGGGTAAATTGGGATCTGCGGGGGCCCAGGACCCCACAGCCTTGAGTCTCAGCACCACGCCAACGCCGAACAATCTGTAATTGGCACCAAATAGAGACACCCGACTGTCACCCATAAGGAGAGTCAGAGAAGGAGAGGAACAGAGGCAGCTGAATTACAAGATGGCAAGACCAGCGAGGGATCTGCCACTGTGTCTATGAACCAAATCTCTCTCCTCTCTGTTGTGTCTCTCCTTTTTTCTTCCCTTTCCATCTGTCTCTAATTCTCTTGTCCAAATCTCTCCATTATCTTCCAGTTTTTATTTCATTGTTCTCAAACGTCTTTCTCCTTCTCTGTCAAGATCTCATTTGAACGGATACACAATCATTTTCTGTTTTCTCGATCCCCTTTAATATTCAACCAGTCATACTTTACTTTACTTGGGTGAAATCCGAAGCCTATCAGGGAACTTTGAGACTTTTTCATGCGTGGTTAGATGATATTCTGCTATGAGTTGTAACTTGGATTTATTTGTGGATTTGGTCTTATGCTGTTGTCTGAGCTGTAGTTGTAGGAAGTCGTAACAGGAAGCAAAGTTTTGGCAGACTGATGTCAGAGACAAACAGAGATTGGATTGGAGTTCAGATGGGGGAGCTTATCAAATTGGGTTCGGTGGTTTATTTTTTGTTAGTCTAATGGTTCTTTACTTGAAAAAATAGACAATCACAGAAAAAGATAAAGTTGCAGAGCTCCTGATTTTCTCCAGACAGTAAGTGTGTCTCGTTCAGTGACACTTTAGGTACTCTTCTTCGACATGTTTGGAAGCTGTTTTCTGGTTATAGTTCTGAAAAGCATTTGCAGTTGATTGATCCAGAATAAAAAAACACTAACACCTGCTTGGGGGTGCCAAGCAAGGCCAAAGATTTGTGACACAAACATGGGATTTTCATCCAGGAGACCTGGGTCAGATTCCCTCATTAAACCAGTCTTTTTTTTACTTCTTTTTATACTCATCTAAACCCAAACCATGACCTTTTTCTTGAACCTTACCAAGTTATTTTGGCATTTTTACATTAATCAAACGTTAGTTATTTTGGGCTTGACCCTAACTCATCCAATTTAGAAGCTTTCACCAGCAGGTTTCACCAGATCTTATTATTATTGGTTTCTTAACTTCTGTTTTAGAGTCAGAACAGAGCAGAGGATAACTTTGTTTTTTACCTCACTTGTGAACTAGAATTAGCACAAGTAGTAACACTATTTGGGTCTATGGCAAGTTGTCTGAGCATTTATTCGATATCCCTGGTATCATGCATCCGTTTCTTGCACTATTTAAGTCTTTGAAGGCCCTGGTTTACTAGATTACTAGTAATTACTAGTGGGAAGCGAAAACTCTGATCACTCGCAAAAGATCGCCTAGTTATACTAGTAAGATGCATTTTGACCCAATAGTTAACTTGAGACTAGTAATGCCTCACCTACGCTCAAGAATGTTAATTAGTAAATTCTGGTGACTAAGTGCAAAAATGTCCAGTTACACTATTGATGGCTTTATGAATACTTCTAATCATCTGGTGAGGTTCAAAATTTTTTTCTAGTTTAGTTTTTTTGTTTGTTATTCATGCTCCTATTTATTGTATTTCTATTGTGTTTCATTCTTTATTTTATTTTATTTATTGTTTTTCACATTGTGTTTTTTACGTTTGTACAGCACTTTGGTCAACCAAGGATGTTTTAAATGTGCTATAGAAATAAAGATTGACAGCAAAAGCTCTTACATGCTAACTAGTTAGGTGCACAATATCAACTAGTTATTTTTTAAATATATTTTTACCCTGTCAGTTAACTTGAGAGCCTTAAACATGTTAAATGGTTAACTAGCAAGCGCAGCTGTTTTCATGCCAAAAAAGTGCTGCTTAAAATATTTCTGTTAAACTAGCTAAAGCCAAAATGCTAATTCAAAGGTGCAGAATCATGTGGATGGAAGCTTTCTTTTTGCTCTGACGTTTATTGAATCAGGACTCTGGATTTTGTTATTTTCCTGCTTGCTTCATTTTTAGTTAACTAGTTTCAACTAGTTTACTGGTTGGAGTATATTTTAATTGTAATTGTTAAGAAGGAAAGCATGAGAACTGGCAGCCTGATTAGGGCAGCATACAGTATGTCTTAGATATACGACATGGCCCAGCAGGTACAAGTTTCCAAGGTTTCATCACCTGGGAGGAGCTGTGTGCTGATGATGAAGTAAGGTTTCTCCAAAAGGTTAAATCTCTGTATCATGCCTTCTCTTCTCCACACTCACAGTGGCCTGCTGTGTGTGCACAGAGTGCTCTCTGACTATAGGAGGCAGAGGAACATTACTGTTAGTCTTTGCAGGAGAATGTGCAGTGATGAAGGTGATAATGATGTGGACATGGGGAGAGGGAGGGCTGGATGCAGGGGCTGTGTCATGATCCACAGGCTAGACTGCAAAACTTTTTTTTCTGTTATTAGAAAATGGTCAGTCTGTTTGTTTAGCTACTTCTTTTTTTTTCACTTTATAGAACAACAATTATTTCCAGCACTTTAAAGTTTCTTATTTTGAAAATCTTGTTCCTGCAGTAGAGTTTTATTCAAAGTCTTTCAAGTTTCATTTCTGATCGTGGTGCCGCTGAATGCTGTGTTTTTATGCTCTATTTTGGGCAGATTGCACTTTTTTTTAAAGTTATTTTTCAGGCAAGTTTGCCTTTATTGGACTGGAACACTGATAAGAGACAGGAAATGTTGGGAGGAGAGATGGGGATGATACGAAGCAAAGGGCCGAGGTTGGATTAGAGCCTATAGCCTCTGTACATGGGACAAGCGACATATCCAGGGCCCGGATTGAACCTTTAAACTTGAACTAGTTGTAGCAGATGAGTGTGTTTTCTAAGTCATTCTGCTCTGTTAACACCTCGCAGCGCACCAGTGCTGCTCAACATGCAGCCCCAGCCGTGTGTGAGTGTGCGTGTGTGTGTGTGTGTCAGCACTGAGTAGCCCGAGCCCTCCCACAGTGTTTCTCTGTAGGTGTGCAGATGAAAGCGCTGCTGGTGAGCAAGCATATACACTCACAAACATGTACACACACACGAACACACACAGACACACACAATCATACAGAAAGAGGATGTTTGAAGTGGCGCCCAGCAGCTGAGCTGAGTTGTGGCCGTAACTTCAGTTTGACATCTGGCTAAAATCCCCCAGAGAAGAGAACTCAAACACACACACACACACACACACACACACTCACTCACTTTCTCTCTCTCTCTCTCTCTCTCTCTCTCTCTCTCTCTCAAATTCAACATGTATGAACTCCATCATGCTTACACAACCAATGCGTTAACATGATTGGCTGTTAACCCAAGTGACATCACTACAATGACCTCTACCGACAGGGATAAAAATCGTCTGCGCTGCTGTCGTCAGTGTGTGTGTGTGTGTGCGTGTGTGTGTGTGTGTGTGTTTTACACAAATTAACAGCAGAACATGCATACAAAATAGTCTTGTTGGGACCTAGTAATACAATATTTTCAAGTAAATACACTGCTGGGAAAAATGGGAGATTATTTACAAATTTTTTTTGAAGACTTATTACAGGATCTACATCCCCATACAGTGTAGTTTCCTGTGTGGATAATTTAATAACACTTTCCCAGTGAAGCTAGTCGCCAGACGCCAAATCATGACTCACCTCTGACCTTTAAGCCTGGCTTGTAGCCTAACAAGGAGGCCCATAACCAGTGCACGGTTTTACATCAGATTGCACAAATTTAACCACCAGCAGATCTCTCACCAACACAAAATTCTCACGAGGCGTGTTCAGTTGTTTTACATGAGAGGATCATACAGAGAACTTGTGTGCATATGCAGAACAAACACATCTTTAGTTTTAACCATTCGTTTGTATCACAGATGTCCCATTACGTTAGGTCCTTTTTTAACTTTACACAAGAATGGAAGGAGTGGATTTGGATTAAAATGGTTTATTTGTTTGATGTTGATGGTTTTTTTTCTAAAGTGTACCTATTTTTTTAAAGAGGTGTTCGCACATCCAACTATCTCATGAAGTACTGTAGGTGCGTAGGATGACAAACTATCACTTGAAAAGAGAAAATCCCGCACACTTCTCTTGCTAAGTGTCACCAATTTATTAGAAAAAAATCACGTTTCAGTCGCTCTGAACCTTTGTCAAGTTGTGTTTTTCTAAAATGTACCCAAAATATTTGACATTAGTGCTTCTTTTTGACGTTTATTAATTAATGTGCAGAAAAAAGGATCTAAATGATTAAGCTACTTTTGCATACAGGCGTGTTTATGACATTTATTACATGTGAGGATTTATCCACTTTTTTGTGAACTTTTTTTGATTTTTTTGTCTATTTGTCTTGTGCCTTGATATTTTGTGGTGTCTTGAAGGTGATTTCAGCTGCTGTGACATTATACTTTCCTGTAAAGGATTAAAACAATATATAAATCTGTGTATCAAGGACATATTTAGCATTTTTTAAATCTAAATTTAGTTTCAGGTCACTGATAAATCCATGCTCTGTCGTGAGAGAAAGAAATAAAAAATGTTTGCATCTGCTTTAAAGCTTAACAAGGCAGCACTGAGGAGCATTTCATCACAGACTATATGATATATTCATTTTGGGATGTAAAAACGTGCCGCCGTGGATGTTCATCTGTTGTGATCAATTATGAATTAGCCCTCTGGATGGCTGCCAACATGGTGGAGCTGCTAATTTCAGCAGGCGGAGCAGTGGCTCCATGCACGGGTCGGAGCGGACTCCTGGATGTGCTGCAGGTGTTTCTCATATTCTCTCTGCTGAGATGTGAGTGTGAGCGTACAGTACATCTGTGCTCGGTTACAGTCCAGGTCCGTCCCTCCACCTCTCAGTTCTGGCTCTTTAGAGTAAATTTTAGCTGCTGGAGCTCCTCGGACTCGCACAGTTATTCTGCTGAGAGCTCTTTTAGGTTTGACTTGGATTTATTTTTTTCTATTTTATTGAAAAGTCACACTTGAATCTCTGGCGTCGCTCTGGGGGAGTTTCCTGAAATGTGGCGTACACTGCAGCAATAAATTAATAAAGAGAAAACATTCAATCTTATTTTATTCACTGTTTTTTAACTCTACTTTGTTTTTTAGATGATCTGATTTCAATGTTTATGTTTTATATGTTGCCTAGACCTTTTAGTGACACTCTTTTTTTGTGCGTGTGTGTGTGTGTGTGTGTGTGTGTGTGTGTGTGTGTGCGTGTGTGTGTGTGTGTGTGTGTGTGTGTGCGTGTGTGTGTGTGTGTGTGTGTGTGTGTGTGTAGGTGTGGTTGTGCATTGGGGCAATGTGTACATCCTCAGGGTAAGATACTGAACCCAAACGACTTCTTTTGAAATCCACCAAAAATTACTTCTGGGACATCCTGCTGTGCGTGTGTTTGCCTGAGTGACTTTATATGTCTCTGTGTGTTTGCGTGTGTGCGTACTTGCCTGTGTGACAGTGCGCGTGTGTGTGTGTGTGCGCGCGTGTGTGTGTGTGTGCGCGTGTGCAGTGCAGGCCTACCTGTGATACCTCCAGCAGTGTTGGTAATGAGCTCCATTGATTGAGGCTGTTAATTAAGACCAGTTTTTAATTAATTATGTTCCCTGAATGTGTGTGTGATAAATAATTCCTGGCAGATAGACGGTTGCTTTATGCAGCAGATGTCAGAAAGTTTTCAGAGGACGTTGTGACAACCAAATATATAGGACCCTGTTTTTAACTAATTTATTTAATTCGTCTGAGGAAGTGTTCTCCTTTACTGATTGAACGATGACAAATCTCATCAGAAAGAAAAACTCTGCAAAAACTGCACAATAAAAAAGTCATGCATGACATAAAAAAGACAGACAGACTTTCAAATAAATCTCCTCAATGATTATTAGTCATAAAAATGAGTTTAAAAAAAACTAGAATAAATGCCTGAAATCGATTTATTTAGGCTCTTAATCAAGAACATATGGCTATAAAATATAAATGAAAATAAAATAAAATATATAGTTAATTGCCTTTCCTGAGAAAATGTAACATCAAACATGTAACAAACAGGAAAAACTAGTTTTTTTAAAACTAAAATAATTTAGTGTCCCAGCTTTAATATTTCAAATAGACTGGATTTGAGATGATGAATTGAGATAAAATTGTATTCATTCCAAGCAAAAAGAACTTTCCTATTCAAACTAGCTTGGTCTCTTTTAGTTAACTCGACTTGTATATTCAATTTAGATGTTTTGACAACACAGTGCGCCTCATTCACCTACAGCATATCTAATCAGGATTGTTCTAACATTTGTTCTTGACAAAGTTCCTGCATGGGGTTCATGAAGCTGTTCTTAGACAGCAGACATGTTCGTATGTGTTTAAATCGATGAATGCTGTGTCCACGTCAACTGGTAGTCCCTGCATGTTTTTCCTCACAAGCATGCACATTAATGAACATAAACATGTTATTATGCCAGATTGTAGCCATAGGCTAATTACCATCTGTAGTCAGTTGGCAGGTTGGTGGTACACACTGATACACATTTACATATAACCACAATGACGAGTTAACTTAGTCGATAGAGAGACATTTATACAAGCATATAAAGCTGCTGTGGATGTTGTTCAAAACAGCCCAGGATGAAGTGACATTCAGAGGTAAAGTGCATAAAGTGTCTGCTATAAGCACTTTAATACACCAGCATGTTACCTCCTGTGATACAGGAGGTACCATGCCAGAGTATTAAAGTGCTTACAGTAGTGATACGGCACGTAACGTGCCAGAGTATTAAAGTGCTTAAAGTAGTAATACGGGACGTAACGTGCCAGAGTATTAAAGTGCTTAAAGTAGTGATACGGGAAGTAACGTGCCAGAGTATTAAAGTGCTTACAGTAGTGATACGGGAAGTAACGTACCGGAGTATTAAAGTGCTTAAAGTAGTGATACGGGACGTAACCTGCCAGAGTGTTAAAGTGCTTAAAGTAGTGATACGGGAGGTAACGTGCCGGAGTATTAAAGTGCTTAAAGTAGTGATACGGGAGGTAACGTGTTGGAGTATTAAAGTGCTTACAGTAGTGATACGGGAGGTAACATGCCGGAGTATTAAAGTGCTTAAAGTAGTGATACGGGAGGTAACATGCCGGAGTATTAAAGTGCTTAAAGTAGTGATACGGGAGGTAACATGCCAGAGTATTAAAGTGCTTAAAGCAGTGATTCGGGAGGTAATGTGCTGGAGTATTAAAGTTCGAAGTGCTGGAGTATTGCACATGATTATGAGGTACTGATGTAAAATGCACATTTGCCCTGGAGCCTTTAGCTTTAAAGTGCTGCTGCAATTGCATATAGCCCAGTTGCACCAAATTTGCATTTAGACATGAGTATGAACATAATATTGCCCAGGGTTAGCACACATATACGTGTTTATGTACACAGTAGTATATAAGATGCAGCTGACTTTAAAGATGAAAACATAGAAAGTGTCTTATACAACAAATTGTATGGTGTTTTCTAAAACTGGTTGAAGCACCTTAAAATGTGTCTTAAATTCACTCCACCCAACATCATGCGGAGCTGTCTGGATTAGAACTTTCCCCAAAATTAAATGTTATTTTTTGCCTTTAGTGGAGAGGATAGCTGAAGAGAGACAGGAAATGTTGGGAGGGGAAAGTAGGCGACGACATGCAGCAAAGGTCTGAGGATGGATTTGAACCCACGGCCACGGTGATGAGGACTTTAGCCTCTGTACATGGGACGCATGACATAAACAGCTAGGCTATCTGGCGCTGCATTTTGTCCTTTATTATCCTTACTGCTTCTGTTGTTCTTTGTGTTCTTGTTGGGTTATATTCTCATGTCTATCGTGTCATGTGGGACTTTTGCTTTTCCAGAACAATGACTTGATAGTAAAACTGTAAAATGGATTTCTTCTCATTCTTTGTTGTCTATTTGCTGTTAGTGATTTATGGAACCATAGTAATTTCTCTCTTCTTTGACCTGTGATCGGGGCCGTGCACGTTTTGAAACATGTACTGTATGCGTCTGCACGATGTGTTGTGCTACAGTAAGCTTATTATTGTCATCTTTAGTGATTTGGCAGGTCACATTAAAGCTCACATACAGCAGATATAAAACAGCCCTGCATAATACACCAAGAGTTTCTTATTTAGCAGAGTTTCCATTACTGTGCTTCCTCTTAATCTGTCAGCTCTTAATGACAGCACTCGGACTTGAAGAGGACGGAGTCTTTTGTTCAGGGAGGAAGATGTTCATAATGAAAAAACAAACACACAGATCTGTAGCTGTGGTGAACAACCCGTCGCACGAGAACCAGTTTATCACGAGACTTTCAAACAAAACATGTTGTGGGGCTTTAAAGGACTCTGTGACTTTGTATTTAAAGAAAGAATTCCCTGCGGTTTGTCTGGCAGGCGCAGAGATGGAAAGCATTTGAAAAAGCAGGAAAGCAGTTCTTTTTATTTATCCCAGGCTAAATAAAGCGGGTTTGTTCTCTTCCTGGGTTACACTGACATGTTTACAATACGAGAGCTTTCTTCTCTCTTTAAACCTGCTGTGTGTTCTCTGTCCAAATTAGGTTTTACTGGTAAAATCAGGACAGAGCACAGGAGGGAGGCGTTTACCAAAAAGAGGGAATGCCTTCCATCTTTTATCCCTTTTATCTCCTCTCCTCATTTCCTCTGACCTTACCACCTCTACTTTCCTTCTCTCTCTACACAGCTTCTCCTCTAGGCTTGCTTCCTCTGCTTCCCCTCCTCTCATCTCTGGGATCTTTGGACTTTCCCCTTGAGCAAAAACTGAACTACATTACACACTGTACAGTAGCTACCTGGAAACCCTTGTTTAGAGCCAGATTCCTCCGTGGTGCAGGTCCTCTGCAGTAAAATGCTGAAAATGTTTCTAAAACGTGATGATGGTTAGATTGGCCTGAATTTGGAGGAGCATGTACTGTGGGAAAAAATACAGAGACAATACAGAAATGATTTCTTTACTCTCTGCAATATGTTTAAGTCTACCAGTGGATTTTTTTCTTTGAGTATCTTCAAATGTGCTGCGTCAATTATTTTCTGCACAACCTATAATAAAATGTGAATTAAATCTATATTAAATCTTTTTTAATAAAAGACAACATTTCATTACTTTAATTACACACATTCTGACTTTGCTTCAGAAGCACTGATTTTCTTTGTTCATATTAACAGCTTGTATTATAGTTACCACCACAGCGGCACAGATCAGCACCAACATCCCTGCACCAAATACATGGGTATCATTTCTTGTTTTTAAATAGTGGACAAGCTGCTGTACTATCTCTCAATTTCACAAAAACCTTAAAATGTTTGTGCAGGGTTTTCGTGAAATTTCGTAGGATTCATTCTTCTCCTACGTACCAGTCTCATGAAATAGATGTCATTATTGAAAGCTTTGGTTCTTTGCATGCTATTGATGGATGAAATAACAGAGATAGTATCAGTGTTGAACACCTGGTATTGAATATTCATGGAACTGCAACATGATGACACAAAGCATAAACGCCTTAGCTTTCAGCTGTGACACAAACTTACGCTTAGGCTACTTTTTTTTTTTTTAACCAATTAAACAGTCTGCACATTTAAATGCATTTTGTTGGAAATGTAGTCACAATTTTTTTATTTTGTTGCATTAATAAAAAATGATACATTTAAATTGTTTCCTCTGTAATACTGCTCATGATAGTTGAAGTTAGGATAGTAATGGTGATGTTAAGTGCTAGAAATGCAGGTGTTTGTTAAATGAAAATTCAAATTTGAAGCATGAATCTGTAACTTAACCCCGGTCTGCAGCTTTGACACTGTGTGTATTTTTGTCTAATCATTGTTAGAAATACAGATCAAATAGTAACACTGGGCTAAACAAGAACGAACCTTTATCGTGTCCGGCATGTCTGCCTGACTGAAGCTCAGCCCGTTCACGTTTTACAAACAGCTTCAGCGCGCGCGTGTGTGTGTGTGTGTGTGTGTGTGTGTGTTTGTGTGTGTGTGTGTGTGTGTGTGTGTCAGCAGGCCACAGAGCTAACAGGATTAGCATGGTTGTGGCATGTGTGTCAGAGAGCACACGACCAGCACACTGAATGCTGCAGGGTAGTCCTGCACTCTGAGTGGGTGAGATGGCGATGAGATGTTTCCGCTGCAGACTTCTGGCCTGAGTGCATTTGTCACACGTGGTTAATAAGGTTAATTCTGCTGCGACCTCTATATCTCGTTCAGTTTTGCTTCTTGTCAGGGTTGTTAAACAGATTCTATTTAGATTCTCCATCCATTAAAACAGCTTACTCTACTGACCTACATTAGGCTGCCAGGTTTTTGCAGAGTGAAAAGGTTTTTCTTTTTAAATGTGCTCTTTGAAATAGACTTGTTTGTCTAAGTAAATGAGTGTGCATGCGTGTGCTTCTTAGATTTCGTACACTTGTTTGGATCATTCTCACAAAAACACTCGTGACCTTTTCATTCTTTGATGAGGAAGACGTGTTTGCACAGTCAGGCTTTACGCACACTTTTCAAACTAACCAATCATCGTTTAGGTTGAGTTCCTGACAAGTTTAGTTCAGTGATGTCATTGAAACTGTTTCTAAAACTTGATGATGGTTAGATTGGCCTTAATTTGGAGACGCATGTTCTGTGGGAAAAAATACAGAGACAATACAGAAATGATTCCTTTACTGTCTGAAATAGATTTAAGTCTATCAGTGGATTCGAAAAGGGGCCTCTCTCTCTTGGAGGTCTATCCCTCCGTACATGGGGGGCGCACACTAACCACTAGGCTACCGGCGCCTCTACAGTCTGATTTAAAACCTGCAAAACGTAGTTACCCTGATTGTTTTTAAATCCTTAGAGAATTGTTTTGAATCCAGACTTTCTGTTTGCAGCTGTTAAATCAATGATTTTCGTATTATTTTTCTAATTATGAAATGTGTACTGCATGAGTTTGAGTGTTGTTGTTGAAGCTGGTGTTGCTGCTGCTAGTCTTTGGCTAGGTCTCTCTTGAGAAAGAGATCTCTGATGTCAATGAGAATGGTTAAATAAAGGTTGAATAGAACATTTTTAAAAAGGCAACATGTTTGTTTAGGTTGAATGCAGGGTGAGAAGAGTAAACTTCATTTTGTCTGCACTTCATGTTTCTTGGATGACGTAAACACATGCAGCTGCCTCATAAAACCTGTTAAAGCATCGATTAGAAAAAGTCTGAATGATATCCAGAGTTGTTTCTTCTTTATTCCTCGGCTTACACCTGACTGGTCAGCACGCTGCGCGAGGCTGCATGAAGATATTTTCTCTGGCAGAATGAGTCTGCAGTGATGGACTATGGGAACAATCTGTTGAATAAATAACTCCTTTGAATGCTATAAAACAATATCAGCTATACATTTCAGACATTATTAATAACCATTGTCCAATGAAATAAGCAATGTGCTATTTAAAAAAAGAAGCTGTTTGTAGCAGGAGTGAGCAAACACTGTACCGTAAGTGCTGAAAGTATTTATAATTTGTCCGACTCGATAAATCTTCAAAGGAACATTAAATGTTCTGGTTTCTGTAAACACTTCTAGTTCTCATACTGTACTTTAACGTGTATAGTTTATTTTATCACCTAGAAATGTGTCAGTGAAGAAATGTTTCTATCCAGCATCCCGGTTATTTTGTCCTGGAGCTTCTCATCATCTCCACGGCCAGTTAGCCGTGCAGTTATTGTTACCGTGGTGATCTGTTTTCCTGCTGGCTCACCACAGTGAGACCTGAGAAGTAGAGGTCAAGCTCAGCGACGTCTCACTAACCCACTCTCCTTGACTCTCTAAGACAGACCCCAGTGAACATGAGGGCATTTTATTTAATGGCATTAATAAAAAAAAAAAAGACCTTACATCAAATAAATACAAATTGTGATTTTGACATGATTTGCATTGTTGCAGGAATTCAGAACTTCTGGGTTTTCTGACTTCCCAGTGCGAGAAAAACGTCATGAATGTACAACAGTCAGGGCGAGTAATGACCTCTTGACTTTCATATTAGTGATCGATCCTCCGGAGATAAACACAAAGAAAAACATACGCAAATGAATGCACAACACATGGGGAAGAAAATATTTTATAAGGACCAATTAGTCAAGTGATGCACAATCAAGTCATAGGACAGAAAATTACAGACACTAGATTCACTGCACGAGAGGGTTGAATGACTTCTTCTTTTTATTGAATAACAACAAACAAACAAAGACATCTCGCCCACATGGCTTCATCAGGTTTGTGTGTCCTGCCATCACCTGCACCAAGAAAAAGGAACTGACAGTGCTGACCACAGAGCATCCATTTTTGTAGTTTACCTTCTATTGGATAAAACTCATTTAAGCAACTCTTCAAACCTGAGTTCATGCAGCTCATGCATGCTGCACAGATGATTTATTTTCTCATGCTTGATCTGCAATGAGTCGATCAGTGACTACATGAATGTTTTTATTTATTGTGATGTCAGACCTTTGACTCATCTCTCTATAACCTAGAGTCTCTTCTTTCACTATTACCTATGTGATTGTGTCCTGATTATAAAATACACAATTGGACTTGTTTTTTCATCGGATTTCAGTAGGCTATATGAACACAACACACACTGAAGCAGCACACTTTATCATTTATAACCATCAGGGGCGTCAACATTCGGCGGCTAAGTAAGAGTGGGGTCAAGGGGTCTTTGTTGGAAAATTTTCTGCATTTTGAAACGTTTTCTAATCAAAGACATGAGGGGTTTTATTTCTGGATCAGTCTGAAAGTCTGTGGAAACCTCAGTAGCTTTTTTTAACAGATCTTTTCCATACTTGAAATATTATTTATCATTACTAAAAATTATATATATATTTTTTTAATTTTAAGATACGAAGAACATCCTGTCAGATTTTTAAAAATCCATATTGTATGAGAATGACCTCTGATAACTATTTACTAAATGTTTTTCTGAACGCTCCAGAAGATGTTAAAGCTCTTTACTTTTTTTTTTCTGTTTTAGAGAAATCTTTATTTTTAAGAGCAGACGTTGTTTTTTTAGCTGTTTGATATTTTCATCTGCAGTAAAAGTACAACGATCGTGATGTCATTTCATATTCCTTAAATCAGTTAAACATATTTATGTTTGGTAAGTTTTTCTCTAGCGTTTATCATTTTTATGTACTTAAAAAAAAACAGGATTATGAAAGTAAAGATCCATGCAGCCAGATGGTGACCACCATGACGCCCTTTCTTATTCACTGGGTTTTCTGTAACGCAATGTTATGATCAGCGTACGTGCTTCATGATGTCATAAAAGAGAGAAATCTTAGCTTTCTGTTGTGAATAGAAAAAAAGGTTCTTGCTATTCTAGTTTTCATTTTGGACTGATTTAAATAAAATAAAAAGAGGGCTTATTAAAAAGCATAGATTGCTTGTATTGAAGGTCAAAGCAGGACAAAGAAAAAGGCATTTTGTAAGAAAATGGTCTTAAAGAAAACAAACGTTACAGAACATTAAGGCCTAGAAAGGTGATTTAGTTGTAGCTATAAATCCAGGGTGTGCTTCAAACAAACTATGCTGTGCTCACATATGACCCAGTTTAGACGACATGTTTCTGGACAATGTGTCGTCTAAACACAACCAAAGCTGAGATTGTTTTTTCCGCGCCCAGAACAGGCTCATGGAGGATCGTCTTTTCTGCACAGATCGCGCTGTGGAGCTGTTTCTTTGGAGACAAAAGCGATGGGGGCATGTTTCTGGCTAAATATGAATGTTGAGCGGCTTCCATTGGGATGTTGATATTCTGCACACACACTCACACACACACTCTCAAACACACACACACACACACACACACACACACACACACACACACACACACTCTCAAAAACACACACACACACACACACACACACACACACACACACACCTCCTGCTGTTCACTAAGACGAGATTGGCCCGCTCACCCTCATTTTTTCTTTCCTTCTCCAATCACTCTCCCTCTCTTTCTGTTTTTCTCTCATCCAATCGCTTTGTCTCTCCTGTCAGCACAATGAAGCTACATCCCCTTGCCTCCAGATTCTATTCCTGCTTCCCCGGCTACGCATATGTACACACACCCTCTCCTGCACCCCCAACTCTCTCCCCAGGGTGCCTTAGAAACTCAGTTGGAGGGGAGCGTCAGCGCTGCCTCACTCTTCTCTGCAACCACACCCCCATCCTCTTCCTGTTCCCCGTCCAATCACGTCCTCTCTGCATGAATCATCCAATACCCACGCACCCTACACCTGCGGGTCGCCCCCGGCTCTAGGCCAATAGGAACCCTTGGTTTCTACGTCACAGCAGGGGGTGTAAAGCTGCTCGGCAACAATAAAGGGAGTAAAGAGAGATCGTAGTAAAAATGGTGACCTAGTTTTTCTTTCCTTTTTTTTTTTTCTTCAGCAAACCCCCCCCCCCCCTTTAAATTCTCTCTCCTCTGTGAGCAGAAAAAAAAGGCCGTTCAGAAAACACCAGCACGCCTCTCAGATCCTCTGCAGGCTGAGTGTGCTCGAGCAGAGAGGAAGGTGCGATTCAGAGGGGTTTTAATAAGGTGAAGCACCCTCCATCAAACAACTCTATCGAGCACCAACTTCACAGTGTCGCTTTTTTTGTCAGGGAAGGGAACATCTTTTTTTTAACGTGAACTTCTCTTTGTACGCAGCAGATTGAGTAACGACAGTATTGCACCAGGAATTTGACTATTCAGGTTTCACATAAATTAAAACACGTCAACAATGATCTATATATATATATATATGTGTGAGTCTGACTATTTTACATTTTAACCCAAAATTAAATGTACTTAATTTCAGTCTTTTATTCAACATGCTCTTGCACATGAACATCTGTATGTGCAGATGTTAGGAAAACTAATAAGATAATGAAATGCACATTTGTGCACATTCGTATTAAATCAATCAATCAATCACATTTATTTATAAAGCACATTTAAAAACAGCAACAGCTGACCAAAGTGCTGTACATGATACTAAAGTCGTGTCCTTACATCACAGGACTATAGGGCTCCAGAGAGCTGCGTCTTCGAGAGATAACGGTTCTTTTCATATTTAATGAAGACGTTTCTTCTTTATTGATATATTCGTGTTTCACTCTAGCGTTTTTTATGGTGGCACTTAAAAAAATACTAAAGACTGACGTGACAATAAGGCTCGTGTAGTTCGAGGTTAATCCAGTATTGTGAACACAGACAACAGTGAAAGAAAAAAAACACAACCTGTGGTTACAATTTTAGGTTTGGAGTTATCCTGTTCGATGTTTATATGATCTCTCTCTCATCGTCTACTTAAGAGTGCAGGTGGAAGCTGGTGTGCTCAATGTGTGTCGGGTAGTACAAGGTGCGCTGTAGTGGGGACAAATTGTAGAAGAAACAACAGTGGACCAGCTTACCTCCGTTTGGTAGTAGAGTCGTCTCTGAAGCGGTTACAGGCACACTTGTGTGGGAGAGGTTCATGTAGAAAGAAAACGCGTTTCAGCCTAATGGCCTGAGTCAGAATAAAGCCTCATGTGATGGTGGTGCAGCAATGGTGAGGAAAGTTGTAGTTGCCATAATAAGCAGAAATTCTGAGTTACTGAGGGAACATTTTCAAAGAATGTCTCAGCAGGTGGAGAAATCATGCCCAATATAAAGCATTATTAATAGATGCTTAGAATCAATCACCCTGATATATAAAGGGCATATGCATCTTAGGTGTTACTGTTTTTTTCCTTGTTTAACTGAAAAACGTTTTGTTTCACCTGACGTCAACTGGACCGGAGAAAACTTTATTTAAAAGGAGGAAACGTTCTGAGTCAAGGCTCCATCCTTCCAGCCTTACAGAGAGGAATACATGATGAAAATATAAACTCCTTTCTGTATGTCTTTTCATCCTTTTGGCATTCATTCCTTTACATAACAGGAATGCAGTTTTTCAAATCTAACGCCAGACTTTTTTTGAAAAGCGAGTCAACAAAAGAGAGGGCCGAGAGGGAAGGCCGAGAGAGAGAGAGAGAGAGAGAGAGAGAGAGAGTCGTGTTAGCTGGAGGATGGATTTGTAATGTAGGATACATTACGCTGTGTGTGTGTGTGTGTGTGTGTTACAAAGCAAGGTATTCAAATTACACAAAGTTCAAGTTAATTACATTAGACTCCAGTCTTAAAACGACAAAATCGAGAGTTTCCATGTTAATCCTTTCACAGCCTCGACTCTTAATTCATGATGTTGAATATATCACAAATTGGACTTGTCTTGATAAAATTCAGAAATGTCTGATTCATTGTTCTATTTAATAATAATGAAAATCACAACAAGTGAATTCTCTCAGTGTGGACGGTTTGGTGGTTTTATGTTAGCACACACAGCACACAGATGAAGAAAGTTTTCTTTGGCGTGATTTCTTCTGTTTACGATCCAATAACAAATCCACCCTCAAGCAGATATTAGAATATTATTTTCTCCGAGGTGATAGCTGTGATAAAACACGGCTGTGGGAAAAATGATTTGGAGCATTTTTGGGAATTAAAAGAAGGAGGGGGAAGTAAGCCTTCCTCCAAATTACTCTCTCTTATTGACATTGTTCAGCTTCGATGGCTTTTAAAATCATTTGTATTTGCAGAGTAACCGTAGAGTAATAATTGCCATTTCCACATTTGCTAAACAACATGGTCACTCATTAAATCATCAACGTATGTGTCTTACCAAATTCTGAGAGGATTTTGTTTTCTGTAAAGTAAAAAAATATGTCTGCTTTTCTGCCCCAATGTTAAACTTTGTTACAGAGCACACACAAAAACACACTAAAGGGCAGAGCTTTTGTTCATTGTGGGTGTATATTTCAGTGGACACAGGCTTTGATTCTGGTAGGGACAGTGTGAGCGTGTGATCCAGCTAGTCTAATGGTACCAGGTCACCACTGAGGCGTTTTTGATCTGGTTCAAATGTCTGCTCAGTGGTTCAAATGTGTTTGATAAAGGTCTTCATCCGAACCACGGCTAATTCAAAACTCACCACGGTGAAATGTGGTCTTTTGGAGGGGTAGGGGTGGGGGCATGGATTGGTGAACTTTGATGTGAATCTGAAATGAGAAGCCTGTGTGACAAAGCTCAGAGAGGTGCCCGTGGGATTGGCGGAGAATTGTGCTTTGGATCGCAGTATCTGCTTTTAGTAATTACAAAGTCTTAAGATGGAACCGTGCCACACAACCAAGAAAGTTGTCATTAAAACTCCTTGGTTTTTGGAGAAGGACAGCGGGTCTGCTTTGATGTGGGTCACAAAAAGCAGACATTTTCTGATATAGAGACACTACAATGATGTCCTGAAGTGCCAGCTTGGCAACTCGTAGAGGATTGAAAACGCAGATCTGGTTTTGATGTGGCTCATATGGTAAGCCATTGTTAAAATGAGCCCTTCTTTCTTCAACAGGGTTTCCTGCCAACAGAAAACCCAGTTACAGCCACCACTCCATATGGCACATGGAAAGCAGTCTTCGTATGCAAAGGCTTGACTCTGAGACGGCAGGATTGTTCGCTTTGAAGCCGATTCAAAGCCAAGTGTGTGATCCTTGGACACAATGGGCCGCTGAGGTGCCAGGATTAAGTGCAGCTGAAGGATGGCTCTTAATCATACAGATGCAGAATCCAATTAAGCCTTTGAGGAAACCATATCTGGACAAGATTTAACTGTGATAATAGTGTTGGATGTCCAAGCCATGCTTGCTTAAAAATGACCCAAAGCTATGTCTGCTGGCCTTCACATCAACACACTTTTATTGTGGTGGTAGAGAAGAGCAAAAGCTGTGGTTTGTTCTGCATGGATAGGGTGAGAACACTAAACGTTTTCATAACAAGGGAAGATGAAAAGAAAGAAAAAGTGTTTTGATTTGAAATTCAAAGGTACAACTTTGCGAGAGAAAGTAAAACTTGTTTTTCTTTCATGCTAATAAGAACAGTAAAAGTTATGTCTGGCTTCAATTTAAAACCCTCAACGGAGTCTTTTCTTGGACTGTTTCATCTGAGAAGTCGGCAGGCCAATTATCAAGGACATGATGCATTCACTTTCTGGAGTTAAAGGTTTTATTGTATGACAGCAGAATGCAGTGGAGGATAGAGCAGTTACAAATACAGGGACATGAAGGGATCATTTTGAGGAGTTTAAGAATGACAGTCTTGTCAAACCATTCTGACATGTCAAGTGTTGACATGCAGAATTCAAAGGAGAAAGCCTAGAAACTAGGACAGAGCAAGACTGACCACAGTGTAAGAATTCATCCTGTTAAAGGGACAAATGCTATTCAGGAAATCTGTGCATTAGGCTTAGATTTGTCCTGTGTGCAAATTGAAAAGTTGCTTCATGTTGGTGCTACAGGTGGATATTGGTCTACATCATTTCAATCACTTTTAAGTGACTGGAAACTGCCACTCAGAATGAAATGGCTGTTATTTCAAGGTGTGTAAATAAAAAGGGTTTCCCTTTGGAAGTGTTATGAAGCCGAATGATGGCGGCGCCGTGTTGGAAATGCTTTCTCAACCTAACTTTTCGGCAGTCTAGAAACAGGCAATGAGTAGAGGCTGAGGCGGGCCTTAAGTCTCCTCGGAAATGTCTACAACACATCATCCACCTGTCAGTCAACTTAGCCATGCCCCTAATTATGTCAATTAATGAATAAATCTTAGGCTTAGTACAATCAAAACCAGATACATTTTTAATCCACCCAGTACAGTGTGTATATGAAAATGGGTTTTGCTATTAAATTCCTTTTTTGGGCAATAATGTAAGCATGTTTCTTTTCTAAATAGGACAGAAAGGGGATTCCTTGCAGCCAGCTTTAAGTGGACACTCTGATTACTGCAGATATTTGCACACTGACATCGGCTTCATTTTTCAACATCAAGTTTAAGCGGCCCACAATGAACCACAACTGTGATTTTAAAACATAGGATCAGAATTGTGTTAGTATAACTTCGGTCATCTGCTTCTGTCTTATTTTCTTTTTGTCTCTTCTTTTCACTCCCAGATGGATAATTCTTCATCATTTTCCTTCTGTTAAAAAACGTCTGTATTCATAGAAATAATTAATTCAATGCTTAGCAGCACAACAAGAGTGAGTGCTGTCAGATGGGGCCCCCTTAGGGAGGTTTACTACTGTCATTGCAAACTTTGGACATTTTGATACACTGCTGTGGTTTAAAGTTTTCATTCCTCAGAGGCCCCAAACTGACCTTGGGCCCGAAGCAGTTTTCTGCTCTGCCTGTTGACAAGCAGAGCCTCTGTACAAAAACACCCCAACAAATTTCAACGTCAATTTCAACTTCAAAGTATTCAGGTTTGTATCTACAGGATTTTCATGGCAATCCATCAATTTTGTTGAGAATCAGCAGTCAGGATCAAAGCAGGGGACAGAACCCTTTATCATCCCCAAAATAAGTCTTGATAACCTTAAAGTTTTTGCTCCTGATGTAAGCAAAACGGTTTTAGTCTAGAATATGGTACCAACAAGGAGACAAAAGGAAGATGATCTTGAACACATACAGATTCCACCTTCAAAAAATAAATAAATGTCACACATTATGCAAATACACTTCACCATGTTTCTCTAACACTAACATGTGTCCCTAGCCCATCTACAAATCCCCCCAATTATGAGAAAAGTCCATCCTCTCCGTCTTCTGCCTGCTCCACTTTTCAGAAAATGTGTGCTCAAACAGGCCGTTTGAATATTTTCCCTTCATGACATCACAAAGGGCAGTAACCCCTCCCCCAGGTGGGTGAAACTCCCACAGCTAGGTGTTTGTTCTGCCCTCTGAGTCTGCCTTCTCACAGTTAACAATAGGGCATGGAGCAAGAATGCCAGAGTGACATCCCCTTCCAGAGAGGGGCGTGGTCAGACACAGCTCATTTACATTTAAAGCTACAGACACAGAAACAGCCTGTTCTGAGCAGGACTGAAATAGAGGGGTTTATAGGCATGATCAAATACAGGATCAGAGTGGATTTAGAACAAGAAACTTCACACACATGTTTTATGGAGCTGTGAGACTTATTAAACTTGAAAAGGAGGATAATATGTGACCTTTAAAGGAGATGTTAAAAGAGATGATGGTGGAATGTGGTGCAGTGGCTGAAACTGAGTTTCCATCAAACGGATTTGACTCAACAAGTACAGTGGCCATACTTCAATGTGAAATGAAACGAGATGTTCTGCTCTTTTAAGTCAACTTTTAATCAAAACTGAATAACACTCACTTGGGCGTCCCCAGTCGACTCATCATTATTCTCATCGTGTGCTAATGCAGCTTGTTCATTATGAAAAGACATGAATCTAATTTCTTTAATATTTGTCTCAATTAAAGCTATTACAAAGGGGAAAGAAAATGAGTTATGTTCATGTCTCTTCATTTATGAAAGGTTAAAAACTGAAAAACATTCGCTTCAGAAGAATCTCAAATGCCAGCTTTGATAGAAACAATGCTGCTGCACATTTGGACTAGAAAAAAGACTTTCAGGTGTACGAGAGTTTTAAAAGCAACTCCATTATTTGTTCATATCCATTGTGAATTTGTGTTGCTGTGTTGCTATCTAGGTCTTTGGAAAGATGCATGCCCCTCCTGCATTTACGCCTGAGCTGTCCCTAATGTCAGTCCAATACCTGCTCTAATAGTTTTTTTTGTTTATTCAGGGAGTCAAAGAAAGATAGGGTGATATGTACACACATAAAAATGACCTGCCTAGTTCAAGTTATAAAGAAGTGCACTGCCGTTGGATGTGTCCTTTGAAAAGAAATGTTATTGGAGGAGTAAATGTATGCGCACTGACGCTCTTTTACACAAATGAAGTTCCTAACGGATAAATAAAGTTATTTGAATTTGATTGAATGCGTGTGGCATTTAATCAGAATGTGGTTGGATGTCTGCAGGTGGTGTAAATCACATTATGATTGGCTCTGAGGCACAGATGTAGGTGTAAATTATATAACACATCATTTCTCTTGAGTCACAGGTTCTGGGCTGTGCATATTTTAATTTCAGTGAGCTGTGCGCTTTCAGATTTATTGGATAAAGTTTGACCCGAGTTCTGGACTTGGTGAGAGCTTCTTTCTGCTTTTTAGCTGTAAAGGAACCACAAGTTGTTCCTGTCGGTCGATTGCTTTTTTCCTTCTGTTAGGTGGGGCTTGTTTCTGCCGTACTAACACCTTCTGACTGTGGATCTGAACATATCAGTTAAACAATCTGAGTTTAAGTTAGCAGCAGCTCGGTTCACAGCCTCCAAATTCCTGCAGAAAGGAGAAAACACAAATTTAAAAGATGAAACTTTTATTATAAGGTGATTAGTGTTTTTAAAAAAGAGACATCAGCCAATAATTTGTCCAAAAGTCAGAGAAAGTGAAATGTTGGTCCTTGAGCGTCATGCATGCTATTCTAACTTTCTATATTTACCTTTATAACTTCACCCTTCAGCCCTTTATATACAAAACTGATGCTGCTTAGGAACTTAGATCATCGTATTTTGAAGCATATGGTCGCTGACTAAGCTGCTGTTTGTGCCGAGTAGGATGGGAGAATGAGTGTTTTGTGTGCACAGATGTCACAGGTACATCCCTCTGGCATGCTGAGTGCTAGTTGTTCCTCTCCTTACGTTTACACAATTTAATTCAGGGTTTGCATCATCCATAAAAACCCATACTTTTTTGTCTCATACCAGGGAACAGGCGGGCAATCAGTAGAGGGGATATATCAAAAAAGATCTATGATATGTAGATTTTCAACACAGACGCGTGTGTAATTTAGAGTTAAGTCCTTATGGCCTCTTAAGAACTTAAGAAATCTGTTGATATGGAATAAAGCTGATGTTTTCGATGAACTGTGCCCACCTCTTGTTAATATACATTTAAAAATGCAGAAATGGCATAAATTATTTAGCTTGCATGCTACCCCTACCACAATCCATCCTAAACTAAATACAGACTCAAAAATGAACCGACTAACATCGCACATTGTGAGGCAAATTTGAGCAATTTAAGTCCAGTTAAACATTTTCAACACATCAAAGTCGGTTGGACATCAAACAAAATCATTACTTTACATTATGTGCATCACTGCTTTACATATCACTAGCTTAGCATTATTAAAAAATCTTTTTCATATATGCTCTGAAAAACTAAAGGAGCAACATGTAACTCTGAAGCGGTGTGTTTAAAATGGGTACTGCGCTCCAAATTCAAAACATTGGAGAGAGCTGCCGCCTCCTCTCTAGAGCCAATGTGCACGCAGGTTGCCATATCGTGCACATGGAAGCTTCAGTGTTTAGCCAGCTCTCCATTGGTCTTGCCTCACTGTGTTCTTACCTCTCCATTTTTTAAAATCATTTCTAATATTTATCCTAGTCTTACCATGTTTCTGCTCAAGGAGCTTATCAAAAATAATGCAGAGGCTTTTTAGGTCGGGTAGAATCAGTTCTATCTGAACCAGTTCTCTTACCCGCTTCCATCGCTGCAACATCTGTTGATTTGCTGTTTCCTTGGCAAACCAAAGGGAGTCCAAAACTGCCGTGTGGGGGGACCTTAAAATCGCTTTCCTCCTCTGGTCCAAACAAATACAAACTATTCCGCATAAGAATCTAAAGTTAGAAGGAGGACATACAGGCTGCTGCATTGTTGTCAGAGAAGCCAGCACTTCAACATAGCATGTTTCCTTCATGTCTGATCATATTATAAGGTCATTTTGTGATTTAATTCAGTAGATAACTTACAGATTTCTCCTTTAGGTATTTGCAAATATTGCCTTCTTATAACGTTCACCTCTAAGTAAAGTGACAGAAGAATCTCAGAAACAGGTGATAGACATTAAGAAAATGAGAAGCGGTGTGCTTTTGGGGAGAAAAGATCTGGCAAATTAGAAGGAATATCCCACCACACTCCTGGGTCATTAAAGCCTTTTTAAACCAAGCAGATAACCTCTCTACGTGGTTGTCAAAGAAAATCAAATGCTGCGTTTGATATACTCGACACACACATACTCTGTTTGAAAAGCTCAGTCTGAGGCACGCTCACAATCTCTTGGCTTGACATCTTGATTTAAATGCATCAGGTTGAAATGCAGAAGCTGCATCCCTGTTCACACACACACACACACACACACACACACACACACACACACACACACACACACAGAGCTCTGATACAAGATCAGTTCAGTTCAGCATTAACAGATGCACTCTGGTGTGTGTGTGTGTGTGTGTGTTTTCCTCCTCTGAACTCCACAGGATGGCAACATAGCTCTACATTATTAGTGTAACCTTGACGTGGCGGCTTGTAAATGTTTTGGAACGTGAGTTTCTTTTCCTGTTTGGTTTGTGCTGGAGCGCTGAGATAATGATTCCACTGCATGTTAATTAATGGACTGCACTGAGCATTTCCAGGTGTTGGCAGGGACAGACAGATATGTCCCGCTGAAAGCCTTCTCTGTGAAAATATTAATGAACACAGGTAAAAAAACAAAAAATGAGGGAAGACAACAGCAGGAAGTCATGGTGTGAGCGGGCTAATTCTCCATCATTTGAACCCTCGTGTCCGGCATTGAAATAGTGTTTATCTCAGTCAGAGATTTCCACAGACCTCGCTTTAATCAGAGGTTCAACGTGAGCAATCACAAAACACAGAGAGAGAGTGTGACCTGATATAACCCCGGAGTTCATCTGCAGCTCAGTTTGTCACGTTCACGTTTGGAAGTAGAAGATAACAAATAAATATCGATAATTTAAACGCACAGTATGTAAAATCCGCCACCAGGGGGCTCTCAATCAAAACTATAACATAAGATGATGCCGAGGCTGGCGGGGAATCATGGGAGTGATTCTCTCTGCTACTCCCCCCCGACCCCCGGTCAAAACGAACTCCGTGTTGACCGTCGTCAAGACGAACGGGCAAAATCGACCTGAGGAAGAGAATATGTTTACAGACCAGCTGTAATGTTGTAATTTAATTACTCAACAACAACAAAAATAACATATTTAATGTAAACATTGTCATACAATTCTACATATTAAACCTTTAATACAAAGAAAGTGGCGATTTTTTTCTCTGGATCGTGACTTAAATATCTGGTATATATTTGGGGGTAACAACGCTGCTTTTACCGTAAAAACAACTTTATTTAAGCCTTTCCTCGAGATATCGAGAAAACAAGTCTTTATGACAGGAAAACCAGCTTCAGATCTTGAGGAAAACAGCAGAATTTCAGGAAAACTAAGTTAATATAAAATGCATGGATATTTGTGCACTTAGGGGTTCGGTGGAATATGCTGCATACAACAAGATTTAGAGATGAATCATAAGATTTATCAATGTTTATGATTTAGACGAAGCAGATTTGTTGAATGGAAAGGAAATGGAAAATAGACATTTAGAGACAATGAGCAAAAGAAATGCATAAATATCAAATAAAGAATGAAGTGGTTAAAGGTTAAACATGCAAAGTATAGTTACAGAACATTACAGTGCAAGAGAAATCAAAATGAAAAGCTGTAAACGATCAATTAAACAACCTCTTCAGTGTAAGAGTGAGGCGCTGAGATTTTAAGAGTCTCAAACAGCCTCAACAAATGATTAAAGAAGATTCAATCAAAAATAAATGAACTAAAGGGCAGAGCTTTAATAGCTGTGATTAATAATATTTCACGTAAATCATAAATGCACTTAAATGAAAGCTTTCTATTTACCAAAGCGCATTACTTTCCATCCACCCACATTCACACACAGAGAGCGGAGCACGGAGCGTTTTCAGGTTCAGTTTTCTGCAAGAAGGAAACATTAAGATGCAGATGCAGACTGTAGGAGCCAGGAAACACAAAGAGGAGCGACTTTATTATAGAGTGTGGTGATTTAAATGAAGCAAAAAACCAACAAACATCCATTTAGTCTCATAGGCGTATCTGTGTCCGCAAGCTGGAGAGATAGTAATAGGAAGAACATTTTGTGAGAGGTTTGGAAAGAGGGTGTGAAGATTTGATCCTATGATGATAGAAAAGGATAAAAGGAGAGATTGTGAGAGAGAGAGAGAGCGAGAGAGAGTCAGGGAAAGAAAACAGAGGGGTGATAACTAATAGAGTGTAAAATAGAGAGTGGGCACATGAAGAGGAGGAAAAAAAGGACTGATGAAACATGGGACAGCCGGGAGGGGAAAGCTTCCCTGAGAGAGACCTGAGCTGCACAGGAGGCAGCTAAATCTGAAGTCAGGTGCTTTCTGCAAAAAAAAAAGATTAGTGAAAAAAGAAATAGTGTGTGATTGTGTGAGCATGTGTTAAAGAGAGGGAGTAAGCTGCAGCCACTCAAATTATTACTCTCATTATTCACATATTGTTAGAATCAGGATGTTCCTCCCTTTTCTAAGCGAGCTGGCCAATCCCGCTCAAATACTCCTTTTATCCCTTAGCAACAGACGACTCACATCTGGCATTTATTTTTTATTTGCTATTCATATTAACCTTGTACCCCCCCCAAAAAATACTTTCTATTTAAAACCTGATGGTCACTATTTCACCTTGTAACAGGCTACGTTTTAAAAAAAGCCGTTTATCAAATCAAAAATCAGTTTTCAGAATTTCTCCAGTCCTTCAAAAATCTCCACGCTGTTTCCACCTTGACCTGAGGAAATGTGGCTGTGCTAGAAGAACTCCTGATAATACGAGCATTTAAAAGCTTTCATTAAGACATGTTCAAATGACTCAAATCTGTTAAAGGTTACAGTCGCTGTTTGCATCCAGTAAACCCCGCCCCACACACGTTTATTGAGGACAATCCAAGCTGTTAATTACAACCAAATAATGACAACACTAGCATTGTGGGTTTGTGTGTACCACAAAGAGCCACGCAAACCCAACACGCATGTTGTTATATGTGTGTGTGTGTGTGTGTGTGTATGTGTGTGCTCTGTTTGGCATTTGAACACGATGTAATGACGCCTGTTAATCCGCTCTCTGCAGCATTGTGCTCTTCTGTCGGCATTCTTGCCGTCTTCTTTGGAGGACTTTTGGATGGACGAATACAAACAAGACTTTAGCATAATTGATATTTCATGCTTTGGCTCTTAATGAATATCTCATCGACACAGCTGTGCACGCAGACACGCACAGACATGCACGCACACATGCAGCAGGGCATTCCTAGAGAGGAGAGCTGATGAAGGGAGAGAGTGTTGGTGGAACAAACACACACAGTAACACATACGGACGCATTCAAAACCAATGTGTGTGTTATTTATATTTATCTTTATGTTGTGTGTGATGTACTGTAGAGCCCTTTTGTCAACCTTTTTTTATGTGCTTATAAATAACATTTGGAGTGTACGGAAGCCCCAAGCGGACATGCATAGATACATTTTATATTACTCAGTTTTTGTGATAACAGAATTCTGTTTGATTTACCAAAATGTTGAGATCTTTTCCCGGCTAAACCAGCGTTGTTATCCTGAATTTAAAAGATAAATACTGTAAGGCTAAATAAGATCTCAAACTATGTAACAGGAAAACTTAAATATGATGATGCATGTTCGCGTCAGGCTTCCATAGAATGGATTGCTTGCATTAGAAAACCATTATTATTCTATTTATTCACGTGTGTTTCTTTAACCCTTTAAAATCTGCAGAATTAAGTCCAACTGGATCTATTTGTTTTGCTTTTTGTTCAGTCATTTCTTGAAATTAATTGAGATGTTTCATATCACCAGAGCATTTTGATCATAGACAAATTGCTACACAGCACATATTTCAAACATTTTTTAAATCAGATTTTGCAAAGTAAAAAATAAAATTCAGCATCAACACTTTTTTAAATGTAGAAAATTAATCGAAATATTTCTTCACACTCAAGTTTTGATTTACTCTGCACATTGAATTGCTTTTAAAACTGCAGATGTAAACTAGCTTGAAGCTAACTCTGGTACAATGTTTAATATTGTACACGTTTCCTTTACAAATCAAATGAAATACATGTTAAAAATATATATTTATTTTTTTAAATCAGAGTGCACATTGTTTTGATATTTTTCGTCTCTAAAAACACACAGTGCCTGTCTATTGAATTATATCATTTACTACATTATACACCATAACATTTACATTTCAGTGCAATGCTCCTGTAATATACGTTTTATCATCATACCAGACTATCCTGTATGGTGTCTCACTTTTCTGACGAGACAATCTTTAAACACTGTTTCAAAAACGTTATTATATTTCTATCGTGTTGCTTCATGATGACAGAACAGATGCTGCATGTGTTTCTGGTGTCGTTCCTTCTTGTTGCACAGTGTCCGTCATTGTTCAGATTTAACCCCTAAGCTTCCATGCAGAGATGCACGGGTTAAAATGTACAGTTCACTGCTATGTATTTCAGTGAGAGCCTCTGTGTTCACAATGTGCACGGAAGATTTCAAAATAAAAGCTTTATCAGCATTTGTTTATTTTGTAGTGCAAAGAAGTTGTGTGTATAAATCCTTGTGTTGTGAAGTTTAGATTGGAGATCCTAAATGTCTAAAGAAATACATTTTCCTCTTTGAAATCCTGTAAATTAGGACGTGTATTCATGTATGAATCATCACAGCGGACTTGTTTGAAGTCATTCTATTTATCAGATATCTACTACGGCTTTTATTTATCACATTGCATGCATTATCAGTCTGCTTATTCTAAATCTCAACATACACGTTGATGATGAAAAGAAACGAATTCCATAAATTTACTACTACTACTTTTTCAGCACCAGCTTCGCCTTTTTTCAGAGCAATTTTCATGATTTTCATAAAGTCAGGATAGTCAATCGTTTAAAAAGCTTTCAACCAGTTAGTTGTGTGTGCGTGTGTGTGTGTGTGTGTGTGTGTGTGCATGTGTGTTTGTGTGTGTGTGTGTGTGCATGTGTGTTTTTGTGTGTGTGTGTGTGTGTTTGTACATTTTCAGCAGTTTTTTGCATTTCAGCATTCTGCAAGCATTTACTGCAAGGAAATGCTTTTCTTTCTAGTTATTATTATCATTTTAAGCTGATGTCTCTGAGAATCTTTACATGCTTCATTTTTCTTAAAAACCTTTACATTCACAGGTTATGCAGATTATTTTTTTTTCTTGTGCTTTAGCTTTTGTGGCTCCTATAATAGATTTGAAAGAAGATTATGCAAAGAACGAGCTCCGATTAACTGGTGTCCTGCTGTCTCTGCATTTCCCCTCTGACTTAAATTATTTATTGCTAAGTAACATAACTTAATGAGGTCATCAACAAACTTCCAACATGATGATGTGAACGGTCTCGGCTTTCTGCTGCAAGAACAATGGAGGTCTTAGATACTGTTGTTAATAAGGGATCAGTTAGAACTTTGTGTTTTATAGATCTCCAGCTAAAAGTTTATGGAGCTCTGTTTTAAGTTTATAAGTGTGAGATAGACTGGAACTGTAGGGCTTGTGACTGGCATTAAAAGTTTCAAGGTTTTTTTAATGTAGGGGACAGTGTCACTGTCAGAGCTGCTCTATATTCAAGGGAAATGGTCACACACACGCACACACACACACACACACGCACACACAACCACACACACACACACACACACACACACACACACGCACAGGAGGATGCATCAAATTAATGGTGACTTTTTGACATCACCTCTCCACGGACAGGATGAGAGAGACACACAGGAAACAATTATTGTCGATTGCCTCATTTTGAACCCACTCGCACATAAAAACACATTAAATAACACACACGCACACACACACACACACGCACACACACACACACACACACACACACACACACACACACACACACACACACACACACACACACACACACACACACACACAGGGATGTGGGAGCAGCAGCCAATCAAAGGAGATGAGGCTGCTCTCCTGATGTCATTTACATAATGATAAAATCACTATCATAAATGAGCTGCCCCCCGAAAAACTACTGATGACAGCGCGTGCACAAACACTCTCACACACACATACACGTGTGTGCGTGTGTTTGAGCATTCCCTGGATTACTGGAGTGTTACGGTGGCCAGTGAGAATACGCTCGACTGAACCCTGTCACCAAAAGAAAAACAGAGAGAGAGAGAGAGAGATGAACTGAGCATGAAGAAAACAGAGAGAATAAGAACAAGAACAAGAATAAGCAAGAAATAAAAGAGGACATAAAGACATAAAAAAAGATGTGGTGGAGAGAGAGGAGTAAGGAGAAAGAGAAGACAGTGAACGCACCACAGTGGTCTTTCTCTGCGTCTGTATGCGTGTGTATTTTCTTTTCTTCAGGGTATGTTGAGCTGATACTGAACTCAGGTGTTCACACTGGGAGCTGACCAGTACAACCACAGCGTCTGCTGGTTCCACGGGCCACTGAGCAGAGCTGCGGGCTCGAGGCACACTGAGAGAGAGCGTGCACAGTTTTTGGGAACAAAAGTGTGGAAGTATAGTTGATTAGTCTGCAGCCCGGAGACTTGAATTCATAGCCTCCGGTTTGTATCTTTCTGAGCTTTCTCTTTCAACTTGTCAAGGTTTTACCTGATAGAAATGATGAGGCAAAGCAGATGGTGTTTTTGTGGAGTGGTTGTTTGACAGGTAGTAACAGATTTATTCATCTTTCACACAGTTAATTTTCTTTGTCCTTTTTTTTCTTGCACACTGCAGGAACAGCTTTAGTTTATCATTTTCCACAGAAAAGATTCAAAGTGAATGTTATGTTTGGCTTTTAAAGATAGAAGGAGGATCATTTTCTTTACACTACGTACACACAAACAGGACAAAATCAAAGAGATACGATGTACGGCTTTGTCCACGTAACTCGGATATAATAAAAACAAATGCTTTTGTGTTCTGTAAAAAAAAAAGTTATAAATGAACGTGGTTCTTTATTGGGTTTGTGCAGCAGACTTTCTTCTTGGGAGCTGTTTAAAAATTGAGACGTGTTTGGTGATGTTTTTTTTCTTTCTGGTAGAAGATGTCACTTTGACTTTGTCTTCCTTTCGTGAGTCATAATTACTTTATCGTAAAATGACACCTGAATGACGTTCATGAAACCTTGAGAGCTGCAGAGCACAGAAACAAAAACTTTTCTTTGCAGAATGTTTTTCAAACTTAGAACTGATGTTTACACGCAAAGCACAAAGTAATTAAAGAAATCACAGAAAGCAGGTTAACAAACTCATTCATTATGCACGCACTTACTTATTCTAATTACTGGCTTGGCTCTCGGATCTGATGCACATGTTCTGACTTAACACTGCAGGCCAAGTGAGGCTGCTGTGATTGGAAGTTTGGCAGAAAAATAACTTTATGAGAAGTTCTTTGGAGGGAATAACTTTCTGGGGAAACTGCTGCAGTTGAGATCAAATAAACGGAAAATACTTGGCTTTTGAATAATCTTCATTATATTCATTTTATACTGCAGACAATGCAGTGTCCGCTGTGAAAAACATTGAACATCTTAATGTTAGCTCCCATGTCCATTTTAGCTAAAAGCTTTCTTCATTTCTGCAAGTTGCGGTAAGTTTGAGAGAGAGGGAGTGTGTATGCATGTGTTTGTCAGGTGTCGGTGAAGACGAGGGCAAACCAAATAACTCCATTTAACCCTGCAGAGTGTGTGTGTGTGTGTGTGTGTGTGTGTGTGTGTGTGTGTGTGTGTGTGTGTGTGTGTGTGTGTGTGTGTGTGTGTGTGTGTGTGTGTGTGTGTGTGTGTGTGTGTGTGTGTGTGTGTGTGCGTGTGTGTGCGTGTGCGTGCGTGTGTGTGTGTGTGTGTGTGCGTGCATGTGTGTGTGCGCCTGGTGGGTTCATTCAGCCTTACTCTCATTTTATCTGACACCTAACTTCTAGACTCTGTCAAATCAATTATTTTCACCAACATTGACTAACACACACACACACACACACACACACACACACACACACACACACACACACACACACACACACACACACACACACACACACACACACACAGCTGAATAACACACAAGCAGACAAAGCATCCTAACAGACAGAAAAAATCTCTCACTTGAACATTTTAATCACAATATAAAAAAGACTGAATCAGTGTCCACATAAGTGTTTGAGGAATGTATTTAGAGAAATATGGACACCAGGAGAGAGCGCTGAGGGCTCCCTGTGCTGCACTCTCCATCTCTTCATCATTTAAATCCACTGTTTAACACTGGCTGTTTGACTGGCCTGTGGGCACAGCACATTAGCATGGATTTCTTTTTTACAAGGTGCTCTGTTACTTGGACAAAAAAAAATCCCTGAGTGTTTCTCTATTCTCCACAGATACAGGTTTTAGAATATAAAATTCAATCATCATGTTTGGATTTTTTGTTGAACAGAGAGGCAACGATGTTGAAATGATCGATCCGGCTCTGGAGGACAAAATGTAAAGTTCAGTAAGACCAAGATCAGCACTACAGTATACAACAATCTATCCATCTACTTTTCAGACTTCACTCCTGACACAGACTGTTCTCATTCATTTTTCATACACCTGACCAAAAGTGATGCACTGTCATTTTTTTCTATGTTACCGATGTGAACTTGTGATTCATCCACAGCGTTATCAGATACTCTGAGCAAAGACTTAAAACAACGCAGCACCATCTCTGAGAAAAACGATTTTGTTTTGGACAGAAATCTAACTTGGGTAGACCCTCACCGTGATGTTTTTTTTTTCTAAACTTTGCAAATTTATTTTTGCCTAAGTCGTTTACGATGCACAACCAAAGCTCACAATTTATGTGCTCACACTGTACGAGTTAAATCAGGGCAGAGGATTGACAGGTGTCAATAAAGTTTCCTTTAAATACTCCCACAGAAGGAAGTAAATGCCAGACCTATGTGCGTTTTAGCTCTCTGTCTGTATCGCTCTGTCTCTCTCTCTCTCTCTCTCTCTCTCTCTCTCTCTCTCTCTCTCACACACACACACGCACACATACACACACGCACACACACACACACACACACACACACACACACACACACACACACACACACACACAGTCGGCATAACAAACATCAGCTCACTCACAAGCTCAATCATAAAAAATATTTCCTGTCACTTGGAGGTGTGCAGGTATTTCCTGCCAACGTTTCTCTTGTTCATATCGTTTGTGATATGAGGGGTAAAAAGCATCAAACAGGCCTGCTTGCTGTTGCCATGGGGATTTCAGATGCTGTCTGTCATTTCGCTCAGGCCCAATCAGTGAAAAACAGCCCTGGTGTCGGGGAATTGGCTCATGGCTCTGCTCTCACTGTGTGAGATTGTGCAGTCATAGAAACCAACTTAAGACATGCCAGAAGTCCAACAGGCCGGTCGGGAGCAGCTGATCGGGCTGTGGCCAGACCTCGTGCCCCCCCTACACTGCATGGCAAATGATGGGTGATTGGGCTGCAATTCAGCTCTACTTCAAATTCAGTAATGCGACCCAAAAATCTAGCCGGAATCGGCCTGAATTCAGTGATCAATTATTGATCAAACACAGTGTTTCACTTTAATCATTTGTTTGAATCAAGAAAATTGACAGAAGAGAGAAGCTGCCCTGTATGTACTACAGACCAAAGGCGAGGATGTTCCTCAAACAACACGAGGATGTAACATTTGTATATCCTTCCTTATAAGGCCATTCTACTGTCAGCCAAAACAAAGCTTTTCCCACTGATGTATTAAGCAAAGATGTTTGGTGCATAGAGACAGTTCATGCTAATACACGGTGGACACCAACTTAAAACCAGAAAGTGATGATCATAAGAGAAAAGGTTCACTACAAGCCTGTTTGACATGTGCTATGTACGTTCAGTCCACGTCTGTTGGGTATCGTGAGAAGACTTTCAACATCGTCCTGTAGCGCTACAGAGTGAATCAACCATTAACAGTGTGAGAATTAAACATACCATTTGAGCAGCATGAGCCAGAATGGCTCCAGGCGATCAGTCCTTTACTGACTATTAGCCATGTAGACACATTTACATTTAGTGACTTAATGTCGAGCACTTTTCCTCCAGATGCAGAAGTACTTCCAATATGTGTGGAGCGTCTTTCTGCTGTTTTTGTTTATCTGTGTGGAAACATTAAGCTTGAGGGATGTAAAACAGAGACGCACTCACAGTGATACAGAGTAATGGTGAGGAGGAAACATAAAACAGGGTGTCCTCTATTTTCAATTTGCAGACCTTTTCTGCAACTGTGCCATTGCACTGGAGAGTCATGTCAGGTATAAACATGCCAATCACAGTTTACTGGAAGAACCTCGAACTGGAACATCCTAATTCAGTCAATGTAAAAAATAGCATTGGTAAAGCCAACGTGAGGCGAGACAAAAACAACACCAAAAAGTGACCATGATCATCGCAGTAATTATAGATTACACTCGCAACAGCACAATATAATAAGATGCATGTGGTAAAAAAAACGTATAAAACCCTTATAAACACAACAACAAACACATAAAGTCATTGTTCCCAATCGTCAAAACGGAGTGTTTTATTCTGAAAGTGAACCGGATATTTTAATGTTGTTTGGGTGTCAGACTTCCTGTCTCGCTCCATCTGCTCTGTGGCAACCGATGCACCGTGCTTCTGCATCCGGCAAAAATAGAAGCCATCTGCTGCAGAGGGCTCCGGAGTGCCGGGGCTGGGACGCAGCTGAGACGCAGCACAACGGAGCCAGTAGAAGCACACACATTGGATAAAGTGAAAGCCTATCAGCTCCACTGCCGTGGCGGAGCTGAGAAACACCGAACACGCGTCCAGTGGAATTTAGCAGATGGATTGGATGAAGTCCCCACACTGGAAAACAATTCTTGACTCGGTTTTAGGCATATACAGATTACCGATTGAAGGCTTCATTGCCTTTAGGATATTCACTTAAACAGAATGGTGGGATGAAACTGTTACACTCCTGATGCACCATCACAGGTTGTAACAGACACAAAACAGAGGGGAGAAGGTGGGAATGTGTGAAGCTCTGACTATGTCCCCATGCGCTTCTGCCACGCCGTAACTCAATATGAAATCTCAAACTGGGACATCAATATCACGCTGTTGTGGATGCAATGTGTAAGTACAAAGGCGTAGTGACAGCGGAACTTCGTCACAGCACTGTTGTAGAATCTGTAAGCTGCTGATAACTCTGTATCGTGTGTATTGTCTGTCACGCTAACAAGCTAACAACCAAATAAAAAAGGTACTGCTGTTTGTTGTGAAGAACTTGACATAAGAAACAGGAACTAAAGTGTTTAACGTCTGGACATTAAGTGGGCTCATTTCTTTGAGAAAAGGAGGTAAAGAAAGGAAACGGTCAATGTGACCGCTGATGAAAAGTTGAGCATTTAAAAGTTGTCTGCTTTCAGAAAGACTCAAGAAAGCATTCAGGCTTTTTTTTAATCAAACTGCATGCATGTCGTCATTTCAGCATGCTGATCTTTAAAAAGCAAAAACATAACTATTAGGTGTCACAGCCCAGCTAATTGGCTGTGACATAGATGGGAGACATACAGGTATACTAATTAATAAAGTTATTTATTAACAAAGAAAATGATCAAAACTTTCAAAAACTTGTAGATTTGAGGAATCTGTAAAGTCATTTGTATAAGGTGTGGGTGATGTGCTGTAAAACTGAAGAGCTAAGCTGTGTGGGTCAGACGAGTCTCTCAGGTTATCTCAAAGACTGACTGCTGTTCGGATTTAAGCAGGAGGCACGTCAAGCCCCCAGGTGTGTCTCATCTCCTGACTGCCTTCTCACCAGGTCTGCAGCCATTGAGACTGAAAGCAAGCACCAGTAAAGTATTCAATGAAGAGGGGCCGTCACCTAAGTTACAAGAAAATCTGTTTAGTTCATGTACCGACCACTCTATCTGAGACCAGCATTTTGCAGCTGAAAGGAACGTTGATCTATAGTTTTTCACCTGAGAAGTCCTGGAAATGGGCCTGGCCTGACAAAGCTAACAGGACATCAAACTGGGCTTTTTTGAGCCTGAAGTAGTTTGAAGCAGCAGAAAAGTTCCAGGTAATGGTCCTGGAGTGGGCAGTGAACTTGTCCAAGCAGTGTGCGCATTCATTCAGCTTTTCATTTACCGTAATATCTCGAAGGGGGGAATGTTTTGTCTTGTACTTGTATTGTGAGGTGAAAAGACTCTTTTCTTTCTATGTGTCTTCACATTAAGAGCTTAATGTTGGTCATAAGAAAAAAACATCTTGATATCTCATTGCTCTTTAATATGCAAACTGCTGTGTGTGTGCCGCTCTTATATTTCTTTTGCAGTAGAGGAGGTCATCATAGCCTTTTGATGGGCAGCTTCAGATAGCAGAAATGTTATTAGGTGACCTTCAAACTAGCAGGCTGTAGTTTACTTCTTAAGAACATGGTCGATCTGTAGACAGCATTTTATCCCCGACTGAAATCTCATCACGACGGGAACCAAAGCGCCTCCTGCTGTTGTCGTTTTCCGGTTTTATCTGCATGCATTCACACCTGCACCTACAAAAGTTCTCACCTAAGACGCTTTCCTGCTTGAGTACAAAGCTCTCTCCAATTTCTCCAGTCTGAGGCAGTCGAATGACTAATATAGTTGTTGTCACCTTGTGCTGTTCCTTTGTTGGTGATAATTCCCTCTGTAAGACCTGGAAATCAATTTCCTAATTATGTGCTTCCTTCCAGCCTTTATTTGATTTTCCCTTCTCTTACTCCTGCTTTGGTTTTCAATAGGCAAACACTGCCTTTTCACTCCCTTCGTCTCAGACCTCTTTATTCTATTTTCTTTCACTTTGCCCCCTCTACTCCACGCTCTTTCACCGTAGCCTTTCATCTCCTCCCCACCACCTTTTATTGTGGCTTTCTATTCTTCTCCCTCGCCATCCCTTAACCTCTTCTGCTCGCCGTCGTCCTCTTTTTTTCTCTCTTTGTTCCGCATGCTTTTGCCATTATTTCCTCCCTTTATCCTCACGCTATTTTCTTCCCTTGTTCAATTTTCTTCCATTCTCTCCTGCATTACCTCCCTTGACCTTTCGGAGAACATTTATCTCCACTACACAACTGTTTGCTTTTCCTCTCTGCTACAAAACTACACATCGTTTGCCAACAACCTCAGATAGAAACCTGACATTCAACTATTATTTTATTTCTCTTTCAAATAAAACAGATTGACTTAGATCATCTCAGAGACTCTTGGAATCAATTTTAATCCAAATTCAGTTTAATCCAAAAATAAGACAAGGTCCTTGTTTTCCTTTTTCCCTTGTGAGATCCATTGCATTAAATGCTCTCCTAATTTCTCCCTAAGCTGTTTCAACAAATGACATGTCTGCATTACTTCACTTGTTTAACTGCACTTGAAGAAGTGGCAGTGACACTGATGTGAATGAACCTGTGTGTAAGTCTTATGGGTGGGAGGGAAAAAAGTTTTACAAACAACATAAATGGGTTAAAGCTGCAGAAACCTGTCGAGTGTGAGAAAGAATCTATTTTAAACCCTCAGTTCTGGAAATCACTGGACTTTGACCTTGAAGATGTGTTTTTAGGCCTGCACTCTCTCTCTCATAACTATGACACAGCTGAAAGCATGAACAATGGTTGGAGTTTTAAATATTGCAAATACACCGGGTTCCTTTATGTTTTCATTCCCCTTCTTAAAACTCAAATGTACAGACTTTTGATGCATACTCTCTGTCCATATTTGGCAGGGAGGACAAATAAATAAACACTTGACACTTAGCCAACCAGGCTGTAAAAAGTTGGACCATGTTTCAATGTCAAACCTACAAGTATACCCTTGTTGCATGATGCCTTAACATAGAGCTTCCACCAGTGATATAATTGGCAGTTCCACTTTGTAATGAAACAACACGTGCATGCACAGATGCAGTCATCTTCCCTCTCTAAAGCAGTGAAGTGTAAACGCAGGAACGTTTGTGTGGACACATGATGAGGTGGGGTTGCTACTACAGGTGACTCTAAACTACAAAGAGAGTACATTTCAAGACAACGTTGTCTTGGTGTCATGCCAGTACACATTTTGTTGTCCATCTTTTTGCGTATGACTGTTGACTGGAAGTGTAAAGCTCATGTGCAAAAAGCATCCGTTTGCAGAGGCATTGCCAGTTTACACGACACTCTGGAAACCCTTTTTTCAAAGTATGGCGTTTTCAGGCACCAACAACTTTGTTGTCGTGTAAACAAACAGCAAAAAACGCAACAAAAGATTATAATTTTCAGCTGACATCGTTGTCGTGGAATCACCAAATGCAATTTCCAACTTTTGAAACAATCCCTAAAGGGTTATTTAGATTTATTGTTTTGGACTGAAGAACATCTGAACTGTGCCTTCATTGCAAACACAGGGCTAGCTTTTTAAGTTGTTTGTTAAGTGTAGAATAAGCCATGTTTAAAGATGTCCTAATATTCTGTATGACGTTGAATCCTTACACTTAAAGCAGATCATTCTGGAGGGTAATGATGACTACTATAGCCTCCAGAGGGACTCTATTGCTGTTACTTAAAACGTTTTTACTGCTTAGTTTATCTCAGTTTAATGGGACCAACTGGCACATGAGTGAGCGTGTGGCTGACAGATGCCTGTGTTACGGAGTGCCGTAAAGGTCTCCTGACTCTCTCTGAGCTGTCCTAGTCTCGGTGAGGTCAGGGCGGAGAGCAAGTGGACATGTGGAGGGAGGAGATGGGGCTTTTGTTCAGCCAAAGATCCAGAAGATTCTGGCCCTCGTAGGGCAGAAGAGCATTGGGACCCATCTGTGGTCCCCAGCTTGATCCTCAAGGCTGCTCCCATTGGCCCTGTTGTTGCTTACAGTTGTGCACTGATTGATTGGAAAATGTTTTATGAAAGCTTGGATGTTTTTTGGAAATTGCACTTTTTGTGAGTTTTATTGAGTAGCCTTCCTCTGTCGCTGTGAATCATCCGTTTGTGACGGATGATGAGTGAAAGCTATTTTCATCATCTCACTTAAAGGAACAATCCTGATGATTTTACTCAAGTCAAATAATTATTTAACAATTTGCTTTTTGCTCCCTCACTAGTGATGAATGTTACTGTATACTGTGTCTGTGTTTGCACAGTACGTGTGAAGAAACTAATACACACACACTCCTAAACACACAGACACACACACAAAGTCTTCCATTCCATCGCTCTCTCACACTGATGTGCCGACACACTCACACACACAATTCACACTCACAGTTTGATGCCTGCAAGATGTCTGAGACCTTCCAGTGACCCGGAAGAGTGAAGCGAAGCACTCTGACAGAGTGTGTGTGTGTGTGTGTGTGTGTGTGTGTGTGTGTGTGTGTGTGTGTGTGTGTGTGTGTGTGTGTTAATGTGTGGGTTGTGATGGAGGGGATCCCAAAAGAGCATTTGAGGGCAGGGGAGTCCAAACAAGTTCTCACCCTCCTCCTTGTCCTTTCTAAATTACACACACACACGCACACAACACACACACACACACACACACACACACACACGCACACACCTTTAACTCTTTTAGACATACACATGTGACAAGCACACAACTTCTACTGTTTTAAGAAGTGAACACACACACGGTGACATCTGGAGTGTTTCTGCCTCACCTCTGTTCTTGCTGTCCTGCTCAGACTGACAGCTCTCTCATTCTCTTTCCTGTTATACTGGGGACAATTCAGCCCTGGACTGTTGGCCAGACCAGCCCACGTACCAGCCCAAGGTCGCATTTTATTCTGTACAATTGGATTATGTGTTAATTTACAATTTATCAACGACAGAGAAGCATCTCTGTTTTCTAGTTTTCTAAAAAATACATTACATGTGATCACCGTTGTTTTCTTTTTTCTTTTGAGAAGCATTGGCAGAAGTGCAAAAACTGCAGTACCGCGAGTGTCCAATTGAGGCTTGCTGTAAAAGTCCTGGAATCCAGATTAACATCTTTATTAAACTGCAAATTTTACAGCAGCACACTTTTTTTTATACAGCCTGGTTCAAAAAACAATATTGGTGTCAATAGCTCATTTATTCATTGGTACACACTGTAAGGAGGTTGATTGTTTAATAACTCATCTGTTTGGATTTTATTATGCGCACATTTATATATAAACCTGCATAATCAGGGATATGGGTGAGTTGGCTGACAGGTAGGCTGGTTGTAGCTACATGCCAGGAGGCTTTAGGCATGCCAGCTCCACCTCTTTGCAGATAGACTGAGAGTCAGGTAGTCAGCTTTTCCAACTTGGCGGCCGCCATTGTTTGGCTTCAAAACGGCGCTTCAGGAACCAGTGGGTGATGTCTCTAAGACAACGTCCATGTTTTATGGTTCAGAGACAGAATAAAATTTCACTCTTTTACCATCAAGAATTACAATTAGTCCTGTGAAACCTTTAAACAACATCTCTTCTGAGTTACTTCATGTTTAGCAATGTCTGCTCACAGTGAACCTGGTGATGTCGAGTGTGAGGACGACTTTGGAGGCCAGGGTAGGCGTGTGGTCGGCACAAGACAGCATCATAACATCGTCTAAGGGCTTGGTCATAACATCGAGCATCTCCTTCCAGCCAGTTCTTTCTTGATTGGATATTTGTCAAAAGGCCACTGCAGAGGAAAGCTTTTCAGCTCGAGCTGCAAATTCTCAAGACATGTGCTTCAGAAACATTTAAGGAGGAAGTTTCTCAGCTGCTTAAGGGCAGACTGTGGTAGAAGGAACAATGTATGTTAAGTTAAGATTCTGGGATCAAGAAGATTAAGGTATGCATCGAGTTAAAAAATAATTTTTTGCATCTTGTCAGTAGCTTTGGCCTTTAGCTGTAGGATTGCAGGTTTTGTGTGTTTGGATTCTGGCCTGTCTTTTTGTGAGCTTTGTGGGCTTCAGTTCGAGGCCTGTCCTTATCCAGTTTGTTTGTTAACCATTCCACATATGTCCCTGCTGCTTCCTTGACTTGAAAGGATCCCTTGTCACTCTTTCGATGACCTTGACTGACCTGCAACATCCCCATGAGCAGAGAAGATACATAGCCCAAATATTTTTGTAGTTCTTCTTAGATCTTAAACCTGATTTGAGCTGTTTGCTCGATGTCCAGCACGTTCTCTCTCTTTGTTTTAGAATTTCCTTTTTAACAATGACAGCTGTGTGTTCAGTGGCCTGTGTGTGCAATGTAGTGTAATGCCCTCCACAAGTGATCCCTTTAATTTGTGTGTTTCTGCCATTAGCTGTTAAATGAAGGAGCTGTAAAAAGCTGGTGATGTGCCAGTCGCTCATGTTAGTGTCACCTTCCATTACACACTTAGACCACTGAGCCATGTGTGTTTATAAGTGTTTCATGCAAAATGTTAAGAAAGGAAGAAATAAAGACTTTCAGCATGCTAATGCAGACAAGGCTAACATGAGTCAGCATTTATTTTTTGTCCCCACAGAGTTTAGGAAACAAATGCCTGTAAGTGTGAGTGTGTGTGGTGTTGTTGTTAAGTATGTTAATCGATTGTTTCCTAAATTAAAATGATCATGATGCTAATTCTGTTAGCCAGAAAACGTAGGCTACAGTATAACAACACATTTCTTCGAAAAACCCAGAGGGTTAATCAAATGCTTAGGGAGCGTTAACCTAATAGCATACTGGAATAGGAACACAAAACCCAGTCTTTAATATTAAATCATAAACTCTAAATTTTATGTAGCTATATTACATTTAAATAAAAAATGGTTTGTCTGAACGTGAGTAAACTTTGCACCACATATCAGCGTGATTAAGTGTTTGTGTTTAATCTTTATATTCAAAACTATGTATATGTTAATGTTGTGATTTCTTGTAATCTATTAAACCCTGAAGCTCTAATGAAGTGTCGTGCACTCACACTGCTTAGTCCTTCTGCATACTAATAGTAGAATGCATGGTGTATATTGTCTGTTGTGTACTGTAGTGGAATAATCACTAACCACGTAATTCACTAATGTACAACAGATCCACTCCACCATTAACACTCCATTAAAACTGAAGTATTCCTCTGCATGTGAAGTGTTCTCTCTCTGCTTGAAACAGCGGTGTGGGAGAAACATGAATCTTGATTTCAAAACTCCTACAAGCGCTCCTTTATTACCTGCAGATTTTATAAATCTATCCCAGAATGCCGAGCACATGCTCACCGTGATGAATATAACATGGGTTTGTTGTCGATTTTCTTCCTTTGTTTTTTTTTTTACTGCCTGTTTGAATTACAAATAAGGAAAATGTGCAAATGTTTTGTTGTATCAGCTGCAAAGCATGAAATTAAATCCAAGAGATACACGCCGACACATCTTCACAGTCGAGGGGGGCATGGTGGAGTGTCTTTATTATAATAGTGTTGCTTATCTTTGGAATAAAATTCAGTCTGCTCTTTGTGACAACTCCTAGCAACACATTTCATGCAATCCATTAAAGCGATGTTATTAAAGCTCTGATGTATACTACATGTCCTACTGGGGGTGCTAGACAAAAGAGCATGCAGCCATTTGAAATAAAATCAGGTATTTCATTGGAGGAATTCATGTGAGGACATAGTATTTGGTATGAGTCATGACATTATTTGACATTTCATTATCTCTAAGCAACAATAAAAAAACATGGGCATTAGGGAGAGGGAAAAAATTAGTCTTTTAAACATTTTCCACACCTGTGTTTTTATCAGCTTTGTCAACAACAATGGCGGAGGAGAAACTACTCTGACTCGTCTTTCCAGGGAACAATTTCCAGATCTAGAGCTGCTGCTATGGCAAGGACATGGCTCCTTTACTTTGTTTTTATGTTCTCTTGGTGATATTCGCTTGAATAAAGGACATTATTAAGCACACAGAGCTATTTCAAACAAACCTTACTGTCCGAAAGAAGCAGACGCTAACTTAAACGTACAAGACAGAGAATTTTAATTCCATGTTTACATTGAAATATCTAAAATAATTAAAACAGACTAAATCTATGTTACATATTTTAGTTGATCACCTCAAATATTTCCAAATGTTATCAAGACCAGAGAAATCCGTAACTTTATAGTTGTAAGGGGACGTGTCTTGTCAGGGTGGCCACCATAACAGAGCCGCATGACAGACATGACATGTTTATCGTTGCCGTGGAAACACCGGATGGATCAAAGACCGCTGAAAGCTGCTGTACTGTTGTTGTTTGTGCTGCTGTGATAAAAACGTCATGTAAATTGTACTTGGACACATTAGCTCGTCAGTAAACATATTCTCTCAGGTCGGTTTCACCCGTTCGTCTTGACTACGATCAACTAGAGTTTGTTTTCCTCGGGGTAGGGGGGGAGTAGCAGAGAGAATCCCTCCCATGATTCCCTGCCAGCCTAGACATTTTCTTTTGTTACTGTATTGATTGAGAGCCCCCTGGTGGTGGAATTTCCATACTGTGCGTTTAAGTAACCTACAACAATAATAAGCATGGGGAGAAGCGAGTCTGACGTCGTAGGTGATGCCAGTGCAAAAAAAGCCATTGATGGACAGAAGTCCTTAAGCATTCAACACAATTGTATTTAATGTTGAACTTTGACAAAACAGAACTTGACCTCTTCTGTCATTGTACGGTCACATTAATTTTTTTCCAGTAAGTGTGAATGAAGACGCTATCAATTAAGTTTGCACAAGTCAAAACCTTTTGCCAGTCCTAAAACATCACATCAGTCTGAAATGACAGGTGCATGCTTAATTTGATGCATCTGTCTCTTTTCTCATTTGATATTGGTTTATAGAGTTGGAAAGAAATAAGTCAAACTGGGCTCTGTTGCTGTTTTTTCTTTATAGATTTCTCAAAGTTGGAGTGCTGACCCCCACCGTGATGACGTAGAGCCAAAGGACTCCAACCATTGGACATCTTCACTGGATTCATAGAAATCAACCAGACCAGAGGTACGCTAGCTCAAACACAAACACACACAGGTGTACACACATTGGCTGTGAAGGTTGGCTACAGCTTTGTCTTAAAGTGAAATGTTGACCTTTAGAAACACTGAGAAGCAAATTTCAACTTCAACTTTCATGGAACTTCTCCTTCGTCTTATTTAATCCCATACTAAACACAAGACTTCCACGCCATTTATCCCTTGAACTTTTGAACAGGTTTGCACATTTTCAGTCTTTTTCTTGGTCTTTCCAATGGACGATTTAGTTTAGAATTTTATTTTTGAGTTTGGTCTCTTTCTTTCCAAGGAGTTTGTTTACAACCTGTCATATCGTCCAATGTCTTGTGTTTCTTCTGCATCACTTAGCAATGCTACTGCACAACAATGTATTCAGAGTTTGACTTAGTGACTGCATTGTTATTATTACTGATAAGACTGACGGCCAAATATCCCATAATAAGCCAGCAGTTTTGCAGATCTGGAACTTTCCTTTTTCATTTTACCGACCCCACTCATTTCCTGGAGACTTCCCTGCCAATTTAGATGTCTTCCTCTCTCCCTCACCGTAAATAGCCTAATTTGACGCCTCCTCTCATTTTGCGTCTGCAGAACAGAAAACCTGCTGAGAAACAGTCTTTCAAACCCTTTGAAAACTGACCTTTTTACGTCTTTACATCTGAGCTCACTGCTGTGCTTTTAACTCCAATTTAAAGAAAAAGATGTTCCATCAAATGGTTGCATAACCTATGTTCCAAGTCGTTAGATCTCACAATATCAGAGCTGAGAAGTAAACAGAACAGAGGGGAAGAGCCGTGTAAGGTCATCCTGTTCATCTGCTGAGTGTAAGGGCCGGGCACATTGTGCTTGTCAGACACATGTCTTGTCAAGCTTGCTTTCTCTTTCTGCACAACTCTTTCTCTCCCTCAAAGCACTCTACATGAGAAGCAAATGTGGTTCCCTTTCAGAACCGTCATTAAAAAATCATTATCATCTCTCATCTCTCCGTGACCTTTCACTCAGTCAGCCGGGCGTTCAATCGGCACCAAAAAGTTCACAGCCATCAATCAATCGGTCCATGAAACCTTCCATCTGCTCGCACTTTTTTTTTTATTATCCTAAAGTCGTCTGTGAAATGAGTTGCTACTAAGAATCAGATGAAAAGTTCTTGATCATTGGGGAGAGCAGAAAGGTTTGGAGGTTCCTGGAAAAGGATTCCGGATCAGAACGGTGTTGTAGGATCATGTCATCAGTCATCAGAACAACAGCTGTGGTCTTCTTTGAGAAGTTGGGGGTCTGCCAGCTGCTGCACAGAGTTCGCCACCAATCAACGCAGCCAACTGTCTGCCAGGCATAAAACAGAGAGATGAATTGAAATTTGTTTTCCTCAATCAGTAGCTGAATTTCATGCAATTAAGTTCATATTTGACACAAGCTGTAAAGAAATATTCCTGTAAATGGTGTGCAAAGGCTCGAAAGCATATCCTCGCCTTTCACAAAAAAACAGACAAATCAGAAGACACTTTTCCCCATGTCCAGTGTTTTCATATAAAATGTGAGAAAACTGATTAATACACCTGCTGGAGTTGATAATGTGATATTCGGGCAGAAAATTTCCATTCTCAAGGCATCATTCACTGATGCTTTGTCGAAGCACTGTCGTCTCCTACAGACACAAGGTAGGCCTACCCTAAAGCGTAAGCACGAGACACACCAAGCTTTCAACTACCTGTTATTATAAAATGGACTCAAAAAGGTACTTCTTTGAGTGAGGTAGGAGAAGGATCAATGACCACTTCAGGTGGAGTTTTGAAGCACAGGATAAGCCAAACAGCCCAGTACTTACAGCCAAAAAGCGCCAGAGTTCAAGTCGCCTGTTGAGTTATTATTTCCAATCACCCATTATGTTATTCCTTACCTAAATGACTTCTTTTCGCCTTGACCAAACCAAAGAAATGCTTGATGTTAGCTATGTGTGGTATGGGAAGAGAACAAGACACATACGAGGTAAAGCAAAGCATGACGTTTGGCACCATTGGATTAAAACCAATGGTTCATCAGCTCTACTGATAGAGTACAACAGCAACAAAACAAGACATGATAATAAAGTTCAAATGACTCAAATCTCGAGGGGGTTCTGTTTTCGGGGTGTTCTGGAAGAGTTCTTGAGGTCTGTGGTGGTTTCGAAACTTTGTTCTTTTAATTTCCAGGCTGCTCACACAAGTTGGAAATGACAGGACAAATGAGAAACAAGTCAAATTGTTTTGAAGAAGCAGACGTACTTTGAGCAGGTCCTAAATACGTGAATATAATCATACTTTTTCTTGACTAATTTCTGTGATTTTCCTCTCCTCTTCTCATCTGGCTGCCATGTTCTTTAACATCTTCCATCAGTCACTTCTGGGCAATTAGTGCCACCTTTAACCGGTACAATGAGTATTGATTGATCTGTTGCTGCTCATTTAGAAGAGCTCATATTTGTCATCGTGCCTCTCCGTCGCTCATTGTCTTCTCAAATCCAAATAATTCATCAAACATATTGGATAATTAACCTATTCAGTTTCTGTTGATTGATTGATTTCAGGCTGTCCTACTTCTCGGCAGGCTTTTTTGAGGACTATAAACTGTACACTCATCCATCCTTATTTCTTTTTTATTAATACAATGCATCATTAATTTTTCTGGATCAAATCAAGTAATCAGTGTACTGTCATGCCTAATTGGTTATGGTTATATGAATACATCAATTTCCCCATAAATCAGCCCAGCGTGGCCTTTTGTTTAATAGTTATGTCAGGTCTGTCCACACTGAGCATTACACAATATGATGGATGCAGTTGTATTACATTCAACCATAATTTAATTACAACTGCAATATTTGGCATAAAGACGTACGTTTATTGTGGACAGATATATAATAATGCAGAGAACTACTTGAAATATTAGGAGCTTTGTTTTGGACACTGCTCAGTAACAACAACATTAAGATATCGTCTTCAGTTTAAAAATGTGAGCTCTACTAATAGGCGATGATATTATAGCTATGAAGCTTAAAAGTGATCGCCCACTTTTTCGGCGGCTCTGGTAAAAGATACAAGACTGTGGACATCAAGTTTTTTCGGGAGTGAAAGGACTACGGATCCCATAATCCATTGCGATTTCAACAAGACCCAAACAAACGATAGTTTAGCGCGCTTCTTTGAAAACGTGCACAGACCTTCTTTATACATTTATCTTAATTGTAGTGTCAATATTGTATAATAATAATGTTGTCATATGTTGTAGTTTGTGTGTTGGGGCGGCATGTTGCTCAGTTCGAGGGACTTGGGCTGGGAACTGGAGGGGTCAATGGTTCAAGTCCTGGTCGGACCAATGTTTGGTAGCTGGAGAGGTGCAGATGTGCCATCGAGCAGGCATCAACCCCAAAGCGACCCCAAAGCCGCTCGTTCTCTTTCCTGTGCTTTCTTCTTCTTCTTCTTCTTCTGCGTATATGTGGCTTGTTGAACTTAAAAAACTTCTGTGGTAGCAGCTGACAGCCAAGTTCACGGGATCAGTAAACATTTCCTTGGATCAGAGATGATGCAGTGACAGTCTAGGATTGTGGGTAGTGTAGTTCTTTTCCCCGATATTTTCAGGTGAATATACGACACAGTACTTGGGTGAAAAGTTCCCAATGAAACATTTTAACGTTGTTGAAAAGAAGACCATTCAGGACTTTTCTATCACTGTTTTATGATCTTTAAATGTGTAGATGCAGTGCAGGTCTGTGTCCGTCCTCTCTCTGCAGGATTCTCATCTCACCGCCCGCTGAGACTTTAGTTGGACGGTCTGAATCAACACACAGGCTGCGGACGTAATGAGCCGTGATCAGGGCCTGGTGTTTTACATTCTTACTTGGCATCTTTTGTTGTTCTAAAAGTTTACCACCCTGCACCCCTCACTGTGATCTTCTGCCAGCAGTGTGACACTTAAATACAGACATCCCAGCATGCCCATTACTGCACTGTATTCTACAGTAATGCTTTTTAAATACGATTCGGAGCTGCTTCTGGCTGCGAGATGGCCCACTTCCCTTTGAGCTCAGTGCAAGTGGAAAAGACAAAAGAAACAAGAGAAACTACATTTATACATTTGTTGTCCTGTTTCACAAGTTAAACTACACTTGGAGTAATCAGAAATAACAAATGTGATTTAAAGGGAGAATGTGAGACTTTTTGATTCAGTAGATGTCTCACCTTGAGCACCAGCATGAAACCAAAACAAACTGCTGTTTGGAGACACCTCCGCTATCCTGAGGCCTCCGCTCTCCTGCAGCGACACACGTCCAACCCCCCTCCACTCGTGTTCGCACCAAGTACAACTTACAATGTACAATTTAGACAGTGTGCTTGATATTTGTGCTCGCACTTTTAGGTCTTAAAAGAAGAAATGACCCAATATTGGTTGCATAGAATTTGATTTTTGGTTTGAAAACAGGTGTCTATATTGTATGATTTCTACTATTGTTAAATTGTGGTATTGTGTCCTTCTTAAAATAACTAAAGACTTTGTGTTGCACCCTTAACAACTATATTGCAGTTCTAATAAAAAAGGAAAAATAAACTAAACATTTGATTTTGATTTTATTTTAAGAGTTAAGAAATATTTACGCTTCATGTTCATTTATTTTCCCTTTATTATGACAGATATGACTTAGAGAGAAACAAACTCAAACTCGGTATATTTATTTGTATATTTATTTCAGGTTCAGGTCCAATAAGGGCCTTTTCCTCAATTGGGGCCCGGGGTTAGTCAGTCCCACTCCCGGCCCCCTCTAATACTCCCATGTCCTCTTGTCAGAAGTCGTCTCCACGCGCTCTGAAAGAGAGACGTCCTCGGGGAGTGCTCAGATTCAGGGGAAATCTCTCATGTAAAAAAAGACAACCCTTCTCCTTGTGATGCATAAATGATTTGTGCAGCCTTCACGCACACCCACACGCACGCACGCACACACACACACACACACACACACACACAGCTCAAACTAAACTAATTTTCTGTCTGATAATTACATTTTTATTTTCTTTAATGTCTCTTTTTTTTTTTTCCCTTTCAATCAGTTTGATTGACTTCATGCTTATAATCACAGATCTTACTTCCAATCTTTAACCAACCAAAGAATCACAAAACAAAGGACTTACACTGTTCAGGAGAGAAATCAGATCTCATGAGATATTTACATTTATATCCCAAGACACAACAAAGAGAAAAATAACAATAATATATCAATATAATATATTTAAAGACATTCATTCATCTTACACAAACCCCATGTCCCCCCCCACAACAAGTTGACTTTGACATCATTCCCTTAAAATAATTGTTTTAATAATTATTATTTATAGCGCTTCAAAGACGCTTAACAAAGAACAACAAAACAAAAGAGTGAAACATGAAGAAGAAGAAGGATGAGAACAGAGTGTGTTAGTGGTCGAGATGTTGAAGAGGTGAGTTTTAAGGGATTTCTTAAAGGTGGAGAGTGAGGGGGGGTCTCTGATGCTTTTAGGAGTGAGTTCCAGAGGGTGGGAGCGGCAATGGAGGAGGACCTGTCCCCCCAGGACCAATGATTGGTTCTGAAGGGGGGGGTCAGGAGGTTTGCGTCAGCAGAGCTGAGAGTGCCGGTGGAGGAGTTTAATGAGTTCATCACAACTCTCGTTTTTATTTGTTTCATCTCTTCTTCTGCTTCACCGGCCTCACTTGTTTTATTGTTGCTGTGATTTTAAGCATCAGCCCTTTTTTATTGTCATTTGTATTTTAATTTGTTTTATTGTGACCGTAACGTAAAGATCTTTGTGATCTCTGAACGTGACTCACTTCCTTCCTTCTCAGGGACAGACTGAAAGATTTCACTGTTATTCCTCCTCTTTAAAAAAATAATATTCATAGATTCAATTTAATGTTGAAGTAAAAGGTTATTAACAAATTATTAACAACTTCATTTGAAAGGCAAAATGTTGTTTTGTCAGATCAATTGATCCATTTTGTGCAGTGTTTTAAACTTCTTACATTATCCTGTAGAGATCTCTCCTCCTCAGAAGTTTGACGGTTCCTTGCTGGTAATGAAATGGAAATACTTAATTAAGTATATATTACAAACCACAGGAAATCTGTCACATTTCAAAAAAATTTAAGCACTTACAGCTGCCATTCTTTGTTTTTTAATTTAAAGGCCTGCAACGTCTGGAAGGTTTCCACACAATAAAAAGATTGAATGAGAATGAAGTGAACTTATTTAGCATCAAAAGATGATCTGGAGCCCCTGGGCGAGGGTGCGTGTTTACTAAAAACCAATAAATACACACACCAGGAAAGAATCGAGATGATGTGTGTATAAGACACCCCTGGGTGAAGCCCGATGTGAAACACTGATCTCAGTCTCACTGGAGCCTCTGGTTCTAAAATTGCTTCTACTGTAAGCCGTGCGGGGTGAAATGTGCGGTCCAAATGGCTGATATTTATGTGCACGTACGATAAATGGAATGATGAATGCCACTTTTATCTGCTGGCTTGGCGTGTGTTTTCCAACAAGATGATGAATGGTTGGCATTAGACGGCTTTCTTAAAAGGCCTCTGCAGGAGAACCCGTTGGCTCCGATAGTGAAATCATCACTCTGAAAAAAAGGAGTGCAGCAGTGAGAGCGACGGGAAGGGTGCTTTAAAGAACCCTCAGTGAGGCTCTGAAAACCAGCAAACACTGTATACTGCAAGGATCAGCATGCACATGTGATTGAATACATTCACTGCACTTTTGTTTTTGAATAAATAACCTGAAGGAGGAGGATGACATGATGAGGTTTTTGTCTCATTAAAAAAAACATCACATTGACTTTGAGTCTGTGGATCCTGTTTGATTTGAGATCTTTGGCTGTGACGGAGAAATTTGTCCGAAATGATCAATTAAGAAGCCGTGGCTGCAACATGAAAACGTTAGTGGTCATAATTCTTTTTTAAAACACAGGAGGAGGTATGGCATTGATCAGCAACAGTAGATATAAATATATAGATATATAAATATATACAGTACCAGTCAAATGTTTGGACACATCTGATTGAAACAGACGTTATTATCTTAACCCGTGTGCCCTCCTGCGGCCTTTTTTGTACATTTTTCCCTTTTTTACTTTTTGATTTGGTGATCATTTTGGCTGTGTTGCAGCTTGTGGCATGAATTTTTTGGCGGATTTTTTCTTTTTAGTAAATTTTTGACACATTTTGTACCCTTTTGCCACCCTCATGGCCAAAAGTGTACACACACACACAAACTGCTATAAAATCATCACACAACAATATTTTCAAGTGATTTATTTAAAAAAAAAGCTGAAAAAAATATTGTTGTATGATGATTTTATAGCAGTTTGTGTGTGTGTGTACACTTTTGACCATGAGGGGTACCAAAGTTAGTACATTTAAGGAGGGCACAAGGGTTAAAGGCATTTTCATCTGAAGGCTTCAGCTTGAATGTTTGACTTGTTTCTTATAAAAATAGAAATAGTGAAGTTGATGTCCACGATTGTTTGAATTTCTTTCCAAAACATAAATGAAATGTTTTATTTTTATTGATTTTATATCTACTATATCACTAAAATGTGTAAAATAGTGAAAATAAAGAAATCCCTTCATTCAGTAGGTGTGCCCTACATGCAGCTTACAGTAGCTTTATTTTACAGTAATATTAAAGTATACTGTATTATTGATAATATGTTACTGCTGTGTGTCCAAACTTTGGACTGGTGGTGTATAAATAAATGTGTTCTCGCCCGCGTGGCTTTATCAGGTTCTGCAGGAGATGCATTTAAAATACAAAGCAGAAGAGATTCCACCTTCTTGTGTGCAGTCGATCTTCTTATTTACTGTCAAGAAATACAGTATAAAAAAACTTGCATTAGAGTTTTAATGAACAACACTTATTTATAGGATTTATTCGACTTTGTGGTTTGAATGTTTCCATGATAATTATTGACAAATAAAAAATGCAAATGAAAACACTGACAGCAGCATCCTTTAAAAGCAGACGTGTAGGCCCGAGTGTGTTGTACAGTAGTGTGGACATCACTTTATTTAGATTCTGTTTTTGGCTGTTTTGCCTTTATTGGGTAGGACAGCTGAAGAGAGACAGGAAATATTGGGAGGAGAGAGAGTAAAGGGGGGATGATGCAGCAAAGGGCCGAGGTCAGATTCTTTCCAGTGAGATCAGTTGTGATGATTTTGAATGACTTTCCTCAGAGTAAGGTGTGGAAGCTTTTTCTGTGTTTCACATCCCTGTTAACAGTACGACTAAAAAGATCAGGACACAAAGGTGGTAAAGGTGACATTTCAAGCTGTAACGATGATACCAATAATACCAAAAACTGCTAATTATACGTCAGTATGAGGCTGCACAGGCGTCTCTCACCAAGATTAAAGAACAAAAACAGATGTTTGAATGAATCTGAGATCAAACCTGAGCCTAAGAGTGCAAAGAGCCTCACCTTCTTGTTGTTGTTTGTGCATCTTTTCCTCTTCAGTGCGCCCCGTGCCCGGGTCAATTCATACCAAAATGAATTTTTACGCGCTGGTCAGAAGTAACTCCGGTTGGCGCCTCTCTGTCGCGCTCCACCAAACCATGCACTTACCAAAAGCCCACTGGTAAAGAGGCATTCAGCCCCATATCTCCCCAACTTCCCCCCTTAATTAGGTGATCAATTATTAACACACCAATAAACTTCCTGAATAAGTAATGGCGTTAAGGCTTATGTGGAGTTTCGAGCCCACTGCCCAGACATTTGGTCAAATATTTGTTCTGGGTGTCTGAGGAGGAAACAGTGTCGTTTATTGGCTGCAACATTGAGGTAATTTTAATTCTCATCTTGTCATGTATTTACACAGAAGGAGCGATGTTATTAAATGAGAGATTCAGGTTGCTTTGTCAGCAATAAACTGACAGAAAAACAAGAAAAACACAGACGGGCGGACGTTTGAAGAAGACGGAAGAAGAAAGTTTGGAGGCGGTGAGTGTTGTGTTTTTCTTCTTACCTTTTGACTCTGTGAGTCGTTTATCTGCTTAAATATCGACTTATTTTATTAAATCAAGGATCATTAAGACTGCTGACTTCACAGGTTAAAGCACACATTCTGTCTGAGGCTGTTCTGAGAGGGGTTCTGGTTGTTTTTAGCACAGATACTGAAAAAGAGAGAAGTCCAGGCTGCAGCAGTGTTAACACTGAGGCCCAGACTGTAAGCAGTCAGAACAAACGTCCTGGTGTTCAAGGCCGAATAAAGCCTCACTTTCACTTTCAGGCCGTGACGAACGTGAATGAGTCAATCGGCTACGACGTACTTCAATATAAATGTTTGTATCTTAAAGAATAATGAAACAAACAAGAATCTTTGAGGCGTCTGAAAGGTTTGAATCGTGACGGAGGTGAGGATCTATTATTGTGACTCAGAGTGTGTGTGTGTGTGTGTGTGTGTTCATGTATTCTGTTCCTAAATGAGATCTTGCTGCACAAAGCTGGTGATGTAAAAATAATCGGATGTTAGTCGTGTCCTTCATTCAGTGAGGTAAAATAGATTCCGGTGAATTTATTGAGCAGATATTTTAGGTTGGAAAGTTCCCATTGGCTGAGGCTCTGCAGGGATAATGAGAATTGATTTAATATTTCTATCCTAAATTGTTGTCCTTGCTCTGACATTTAGCTTTCTGAAAAAATTTGTTTTTCAGTCTTGAATCTTTATTTGTATCACAAGGAGAAACAGGTTGTTAATATCTTCCTCCTGTGCTCTGTCTGCACGACACCAATGCTCCTTTTTCTTTTTTTTACACAAATGATTTTTCTTCAATGACTGCTCTGAATAAAAATGCTGCGACATACTCCATATAAATGCAGATGGTTAAGACATCCTGGAAAGTGAGTTTGTCTATAAAAAATAAAAAAGGTTGCACTAAGAAAACCAAAGCAGACCGAAGGAAAACAGTCTGACAAAAACTCAAACTAAAGATCGATTCAGAAAACAGCCGGGACATTAAGGTGTCTTGTATTATTCAGCCAAACGTCTGCAGCTTTCAAAAACTCACAATGATGTGATGAGGAGTCTAACATCTGGCCCCTTTTTTTATTTTAGCATCACAAATGTGAACCATTCTTGAAATATTTTGTGTTTTCAGGTTCACCTAAAAATTGTATTCAGCGTGTTCTGGCTGATGTGTCGCTTGGTTCACCGATTAAGTTTGTGTTCGCAAAAATGAAATTGAAATCCAAGTTTAAAAATGAACCATGAAAAATAAGGAAGAGTGAAATGTGTTACCAAATGTAATTATTGTGGTTTAAAGTCTTCTTTATTAAACCTCTGCCATGTAGACAAAGTAAATCTCACACGTGAATATGAAACATCAAAATGACGAGGTATTTAATGCTCTAACTTCCACGTGTCCTCCTTCAGGTAAACATGAGTATACTTCTTCAATCTAAGTGTTTGAGTCATGAAGATGCAGCCTCTACCTCTGTAAGGTTTCAGAAATCATTCGTATAAATGACTCTTTGGACAGCAGGGTTGCTCACAGGGTCTGAAAATGATTTTTACTTTTGATTGGTTTCTTAAATTGCAGCATAGAGTATAGAGGCCTTCAGCAGACATACATTTATTTAACTCTGTTTATTTGAGATCTCAACTTATTCATCTCATTACCTCGGGATAATGAATGAATTAATATTTTGGTGTCTGGTCATTTACATGAGCCTTCATATGTTGAATTATTTAAACACACAAATTAAAAGTTCTGGGATGTCAATCAGCCAATTAAAATCTAACACACTTAACATGAACCATCCTCATCCCCACTCCCAAAAAAATAAATATAAATCTCTTTGTTTTTCTGAATAAACGAGATGATGATCTCAGAATTACGAGTTTGGAGGGAATGCATTTCTCTGCAGTACAATCAACTACGTGGGGATCCGTTATTTTCAGCAGTTGCCTGATTGTCTCTTGAGTCAGCACGTAGTCGGCCTGAATACATTTCAGAAGCATCACGTTCTATCAGTGAAGCACGTCTTATGGACACAGCTGATCCTGACAGCTCAGGGCGGGTTTTCATCTGAAAGGGAAGATCCATGTTGCCTGTGCAAAGTCATCAAACTAATAAGAATATAAATGTATGTTACCTAAAGAGACGAGCATCTCCTCATGTTTCAATCCCAAACCAACGTAAGACTGAGTTTAATTCAACAATCTGGGAATGTTTGTCACTTTAAGAGAATTAAATGAAAGCTTCTGATTGGATTTTGGAGAATCAGTATCTCATTAATTCAGAAAAACAGGGCCGATTTTATTATCTCATGTGAATTCAGCACGCTGAAGCCTGTAAGATACAACCAGTAAAAATGTGCCTAAAACAACAACACTGGCTTCTCCATGATAACGGCTTTATTTCAGCCGAGTTCTGGAGATCTCATGAAATAAATGAGTTACTGCCAGAAAACCAGCGTTGTTATAACGAGATAAATAAGGCGAGATCTCGAGAAAACAACAGATATTTACTCGTTATCACTGGAGAAAGAAGTAAAATATGGATGAATGTACGCTTAGGGCGTCCGTACAGTAGGGACACCTAGGTGTAATGATGGCAGGCCCGTCACTGAACAGGCATTATAAATGTACTTTAGCTATAATGCTGTGGTGTTTGCCTTCGATGTTCACGTTCCAGATGAAACAGAGGGTTTTATTCTGCCTGTTAAAAGTGATCAATTGTTTAGAACAGAAAATATAATTGAGTCGGATCCGACTGAGACTTTGTTGTCATCTCTGCAAACTCTTCTTTCCTTCTCTTCTTTTTTGTCTATTTTTCCTCCCCCCTAATTTTGCTGTCATGGTTCTTAGAAACATAAAATGAATCCTCTTGGTCCCGTTGGAAACCTTCTGAAAAAGTCTGAAGAGGTGCTTTAAGTAGCCTACACACTTTTTTTACCCTAGGAGAACAGATCCTTCTGCAAAACAAGACTGGTAAAAGTACATGAACTGATCCACATGTCTTTACTTTAAGTCCAGGCTGCGTGAAAGGTCCTCTCAGTAGTTAGTGTCCCTCTGAAGGACATGTCTACCAGCAAAGCTGACTGAAGCTCACCTCGTATTTGGAGACTATTAAACAGGAATCATTCTAGTTTTTCAAATTCTTTACATGCCAGATATTCATCCGAGCGGCCAGGACTAAGGAGCACAGCACACGACGGGAGATGAGGCTGAAATTCGGCGTGATTTCTAAATCGTGTGGCTCAAAAATCGGGCCTCAACTTTCACATCACATGCCCAGCTTTACACTTTAATTTGGAAAAAAATAAGACAAATGTTTGGAAGATGTAACTGTTAAGGTCTGTGCCTCTTGGTTCATGGTGTAACGGAAAGTGCTGGAGACAGTTTCAAAAGTGAACAACCACAAGTTTCAGGGGTTTACACAATGCTCGTCGCTTATTACAAACTACATCGACTTTACAAAGCCCAGCTGTACGGCTACTATTTTATCATAAATGAGCATAATAGTGTCCCCACAAGCCCTCATGTCGCTGTTGAGTTGAGAGAGGCAAAAGGAAGCTTGGTCACAGACATCCGTCCATGACAAGCGCGGCTCAAGCTGACTTCAAGGATAAAAACAAGGCACCGCCTAGTGACATCGCTCCCCTAGTAACTTAGCAACCCATACAACAACTTTGCAACATACCCGCACATTTCACAATTTCATCCGTTACAAAGATATGAATGAGGTCAACTCTGCAGCTTGTTGATGAAAGCAGAATGTTGTCTGACCTTGATCATGAATTGAAGCTTGTAGCTTGTTTTCCCTGATCTCACCCACCTAGTTTAATATGTAGAAATGGCCCTTGCGGATGAGTTTGGGAGACCCCGTGTGTCGTCTCAAAGAGACTAACGAATGAACGATCGAACAAACGACCCGTTTTGTTGAGGACTTGTTGAGGACTTGCTCGACAAGCTGCTTGACAGGAATGAATAAGACGGTCGGCAGCGTGCAGTCTGAGAGGAGGCTCGCTTTCACTTTACATTCCTCATCAGGCTCTCTTGTTCATTTGGGAGAGAGAGGCTCCATCTGCCCGAGCCATCACCGCGCTTTCATCTGGCTCCTGCTGAGCCGTAATAACTTCCTCTTTTTGTTCATCTCCTCTGTTTCGCTCCTGAAGTCTCCTCCATCCCCTCACACCTTTCCTTTTTAACTTCCTCTCTACCTTTCTCCGGTTCTACTGCAGTCATTATTCCTTTTTTTTACTCTATATATGTCTGATTTTCACGCTTCTCTGGCCTTCTCTCACTTTTCTTTTCTTCCCCTTCTTTTTCTTTATACGTTTCCTCTCATCAGAAACCGTCTATCCACCTCTTTTCTTTTTATCTTTGTCTAACTTTTCCTCTTTTTGCTTCCCTCTTCCTTTCACAGCTCATCTTCCTCCATTTTTTTTTTAATTTTAGTCCCTGCATATTTTCCTCTCTCTCACATTTGATGTCCCTCTCTCCGGTGCCTCCTTTAGTTTTTTCCTTCGTCATGGGTTTTTCCACTGTCACCTGTATTTTGTTGTGTTGCTGCATTGAGTTGCTCTTTCTTTTACCTTCTCTTTGTTGCCCTAGCTTTTCCAAAGTTATATCACTGAAAACATTTATCTGCTGGAGTAATTATCATTTGTGTTTTGTGCAGTGTGAACACAGCTATACAGTACACTGCCTTTTTTTGTTAATGCAAAGACTGTCTCCGTGATTCATCTTAGATTGATATTAAATGTGTGTCCGTGAGTGTGAGTATGTGTGTGTATTTTTCGCAGTTAAATGCCTGGGACTTGATTTACACCTCATCTGACCTCCAATCCAAATATTTGTTTGAATTCTGACATTTTTCTTAGTTTAACAGCAGTTAAATCCAGTGAAACTTTGATTTGATTTTGCTCCTGAGACACACATCTGCTCGGCTGACATGAGAAGCAGGACGGGAAACCTTTTCTTGACAAATTTGCGAATAGCATCATAAAAACATTTTAATTCCCTCTGAGAACAGAGTTATAAAATAAAACATTATTTAAGTGAATATAAGTCAAACATTTAGATCTTGTTCATGCTGCATTTGTAAATCACACCTGCTGGATATTCATTGTTGAGAGGAGACTGAATTGTTTCCTGCAGATCTCAGAAGTCAAACATAACATTTTCCAGAACCCTTATGGACCAAAGTTTATATTTCAAACACCAAATATTCTGCATCTGGCATGTTCGACAATTACAGCACCTTCACTGCGCTCCCTCCTGTCTCCTCGACCGCAAATAACGAGCGCCGCTAAGCGAACAAAGAGCCGCTCACCCGTTCAATAGTCGTAATAAACATAAATCTAGCCGAACAAAGAAAGGAGTAATGGTTAAAGGATTGCAGGATTTTGTTATAAATGTGGATCGAGCTCTGGTTTAACAGGCGACTGGAGAAGGTGTGAGCGTGGATATCTTGACAAAAGGATTTTCTTTAAATTAAAAAAATAAAACTGTGTGCTTTTAAAAACAGCAGAAGAGGCTTAAAAACCAAAGAGATGCTCTCTGTGCGTGCATCAGAGTCTCCTTTTAGTCTCCCGTGCAAAACAGGAATATCAGTCGTCTAAATCGTCTGACTGAAAACATAAAAACGTCCAAAAGTTCAAACAAAGCAACATGAAGTGCTGTTTTTATTCTTTAGACTTCAATAGATGTCCATCCTCAAAGAGGATAAATCATCGTACACAGGAAGCCTTAAGAGGACATGCTTCGTGCAGGGCGCCATAGTGTGCACGCCCCGTGTACAGAGGCTGTGGGCCTCTATAAGCGGGGGGCCCACAAATGTTTGATTGGGTTCTTTTTACTCCTCCATCTTGTTTCTTCCTTTTTAAAATAGTTCAGTCGCAGGCTGTTTATCTCAATGAAATTAATAACCTAAATAAACCTCACAGTCGTGGATGAAAATCTGGCAACCTTAAGGACAATCGTCTACAAGCGTCGGTGGCTAAATGTAATCAAGCTTTGACTCCATATGACATGAACGCAGCTCAAAGCTTACAGTGGAACACTTTGTGCTCAAAAATGAGACAAACAAACGTCTGTTTCCCTCTGACGTTTAAAAAGACAGACGGACACTAAGACATTTTATCAACATGACGACGCAGCCACGTTTGAGTCCGACCCGTGGCTCTTTTCACGTATGTCATTCCCCACTCTCTCTCTCTCTCTCTCTCTCTCTCTCTCTCTCTCTCTCTCTCTCTCTCTCTCTCCCTAATTTCTGACCTTACCCACTGTCCTATCTCTGAATAAAGGCATAAGAAGCCCCAAAAATAAAAGGACAGCTCATTTTATTTTTATTTTTATTTTATTTAACCTTTATTTAACCAGGAAAGGAAAACTCATTGAGATTAAAAATCTCTTTTTTTAAGAGCGTCCTGGACAAGACAGGCAGCAGCACAAATAACAGAGTTTCAGACAGACAACGAGCAGCCAAACATACAAACTTCAAGAATACATCCTTAGGCATTAAAAGACACAAATAACAAATCTGAACAGCAAATGTTTGTCAGGGTCATCCACAAACATATCAGGGAGAACATCTACAGCCGAATGTGTCTGCCTCCAAGTCATTTAACTTCCTCTTAAAAGCGTCCAACGAGAGAAGTTCGCTAAGTTTTACTTAATTTTCCTGTAAAAACGAGTACATTTTGGTTATTTTCTCTGAATCTTGACTTTTTTTTACGTCAGGAAAACAACGCTGGGATAACAGGTTAATGTCAATCATTCACTTAACTTACTTATGAACTCATTATCACAGGAAAAAAAAGCTTTTTTGTCTTAAGTTGAATACGTCAAGAACTCAAGAAAATGACCTGAAAACTGGTTATGATGAGAAAACAGTGTGAATGAACATGAATGGCTTTATGTCCACTTTGGGCTTCCGTATGAAGCAGAGTCTCTGGATCTTTTTAATGAATGTTTAAGTTTATTGACGCAGCTATGAGACATTTTAAAGTGAACTATGCCTCAGCCTTCTCCGTGGTGTTCACTTTGCAAAAAGCAGATCTTTGTTTATGTGATGTTTGAGGATCTCTGTGTTATGTTCAAGGTGTGTGGGAGTTTTTCCTCCTGCGCACTCTGAGTCACTTTGAATGCAGAGAAGTCTAAAGTTTTGGGTTTTGGTCAGATTTTAATTTCTACTTTGGAAATCTTACAGTGTTTTTGGTTACACGGCATAATTTTTTAAATGAAACGCTCAATATGTGAGTCTGTTCCCTCCCTCTGTCTTTTGACAAACCACAGATTTGTGCTCTAAACGCCCGCTGAGTGCTGTCGAGCTGAAATACGATCGAGGTTAGCAGACAAAACAAGCGTTTTGTAGTCATTAAGGATCATTCCATAATCAATAAAAGCGTTTTTGTGAAGAGAGACTCTCCCACATGTGACACACATCTGATCGACTTCGATCACTGATGGCTCATGTGGATTTTCTAATAACTTTGCAGCCCGTCGTATCAATCCGTCGTAAATGTCAGGTGAATGTCACAGTCTGTTTTGTCTTATTTGTGTTTGTACGACTCTCTCTGGATCGCTCTGCGTTTTAATTTGGGGACATTTAGCTTGACTGAAGAGAGACACCTAATAAAGCTGCAGGGAGATGAAACGTGTGCTCGATGTCGGGGAAATAAAAAGACAAAATCTGCAAATATATGGACTATAGATTCATTAAGCACATTTGAAATAGAGTTTCACACTAAGGGATTCATTCTGGCTGCAGTAGATTGATGTTTGTATAATCCTGTAAATCCATTCAAACATATTCACACTTTCATGACCTTTCGGCTGCACAGGTTTCAGGGATATGAAGCATTGTAAGACACTCACTGAAATTAATTACCGGCAGTGATTGCTCTGCATTTCCTTTAAAGACGACTGATGGAGGATGTCTTTGTATGTCTGCTCATGAATGTGAGAATATCTGAACACATACAAACAAATACAGAGGGAGATAAGTGCTGCAGTTTGAAGAAATATGTTCTTCTTTTTTCTAAATTCAGAATAGATTTGTATTCATGTGCATCGTGTGTGAACTTTAACATATCTGTATGTGTTACACACAAATATACTTCTGGCTCGATTTTATGGTTTATTAACTTACATTACCTTTAAGTTGAGGCTGTTCAGATTTCAGGGATGTAAAACTTTAGAAGATATTCTGAGATGTTACATCTTTATCAGCAAACATATTAAAGACATGTTTGGAACATTTTTTGTAACTGAACTAGTAGTGTCTAAAATAAAAGGATTTATAATAAGGGGAGGTTATAATAAGCTGAAGCCTACACCTCTTCAGTTCAAATGTTCCTCTTGTCTTTTCTTGAAAGCACATGCCTTTGTTATTTTCTCTTTTTTATTCCACTATTTCTACGTATATTCCAAATGGAAAACTGTATATGTGGACCAAAAAACTTTTAGATCTTTTTATTTAAATCAGATCTGCACTGCTGCACCGTGCTCTGAAACTATGACACACTTATAACATGCTCAGACAACATCAGAGTTTATTTTCCACAGCCCAAACTGTTAATAAGGCTTTTTTGCTTTTCTTTTTAAATACCATAACAACTAGAAAATGTCTAAAGAGCCTGACATGCAAGAAGATCAAATGCGACACAAACAGACTGAAACCTGCCTTTAACTTTGTGTGTAAGATTGTGTAACATTTTAAAAGTGGAAACACGTTCACTATACGCATTGATCTCGACCTTAATTATTTAATCTGAAGCCTCGATCTGCAGGTGTTGGATGTGCGTTTGTGTTTCTGTACATTGGCTTGCTCATAACTGGAGTTCAGTTTCATTTAGTGCGACTCTCCGCTGAGTTTTCCCACCCTTAATGAGCTTCATTTAGCAAACAGCCAAACAACAGCGTGCTTTTGATTCCCACCTTATTACCTGACTTCAGACAAATCACTGCACGTAAACCATCTCATTTGTTTGCTTTGACAAATTCCAATTGAGAACGGCCTCTTTTAATACGCGGCGGTCGGGCGGGATTGGATGAGGGCCGCTATTCAATTATGAAAGTTTTCACATTGGTAATTAGTCAGCGCTGTAACGTATTGTTTTATGGCCTTGATTGTGCATCGAGGTGGCAATGGGATGTTTTTAATGTGCGCGCTGAGAGGATTTTGTTTGCTAATGCACTAATGTCTGTAATGAAGCTATGCAATCTAAAAAGGCAGAGCGGATGACAGACACACACACACACACACACACACACACACACACACAAATCACTGCAAAGGATTTTTAAGTGAAGACTTGTTGAAGCTTTTACTCGACTGCTGTGATTTAAGGATTAATACAAAGATTGACACATTCTGGACTATGGAAACTGTGAATGTAGGAAAAGTCATGGAGGTGCAGAATAAAGTCAAACCAGGTTTTCAGCGACCATGTTTGGGTCACTTTTTAAAGAAAGAGATGAGTGCTCCACACCTCTCATCACAAAGCTGTGGGATCAGAACGTTTCACCTTTGATGTGTTTTTAAGACGCAGTGCGTCCAAACGTTGGTCCTTTGCACCTTTATTAAATTTGCCTGAAGTGATTCTTGAGCTCCGGTATTTTCTTTGGTTCCTGTCTTGAAGAAGATGTCCACTTAATCATTTTTATTACACCTTAAGTCCTTCTCTGAGAGCGCAGACCTCCATTTGTGGAGTGGCTGAAGTGTGAGATTTTCCCTCTCTGATGAGATGTGTGTTAGATAGCTAGAGTCGTGTTTATGGATGGAACAGTTTGGTCTTTCTTATTTGCTTCTTTGTGTGTTGTTCAGAGAGATACCAGACAAGACAAAGACAAAGCTTTCATTGATTGTTTAATTAGGACACTTATTGTAATGCTTGTTATATTAAAGTTTTAAAGTCTTTATTTCACCAAACAAAAACAAAAAGATCACGAAGAAGAAAAAATCCTCATTTTAAAGTCATGTATGTGCTCCTGTGTGTTTCAGATTTAAGGAATAAATAAAGAAATAAATCCGGCACCTTAATTTAATGATTGTCTCTGGAGCGATGCCAACTCGTTAATGAGTGATTAAAAAAAAAAAAAACAAGCCGACAGGAGGGGAGGGAAAAAAAAAACAAGAAGGGCTCCTGGCTTTAATGGTTTTGTTACCTTCCACACTTTGCACCCTGAGCGTGTGTGTGTGTGTGTGTGTGTGTGTGTGTGTGTGTGTGTGTGTGTGTGTGTGTGTGTGTGTGTGTGAGTGTGCGTGTGCGTGCATGTGCGTGTGTGTGCGTGCGTGCGTGTGTGCGTGTGTGTGTGTGTGTGTGTGTGTGTGTGTGTGTACATGCGTGTGTGAGTGTGCAGCGTTTAGCGGATGAAGTGATGCCATACGGACGAGCCAGCGCTGCGCTCTCTAAACACTGAAACTGCATTTAAAACATATTTCACCTCACTTTGACTTCTTTCACCTTCATTCTGAATAGATGAAATCTAGTTTTTAATATAGTTCTAATCTTTTTATTCTCTGCTCGTCTGCTTCATTCAGCCTCCGTCCTCTGCAGCTTTACAAACACAACTATACCACAGTATCGTCACATATTTCATTTCCCTTTATAATATTGTTTTTTCTTTGTCATGTGGAAAAGAGAGGACCAGAGGCAGTGACATTCACGTGTTTAGACATTTATAATTTTCTGTCATTTAAAAATGATAGCACCTGCTTTATATAAATATATTCAAATGAATCATTTTCTGACTCGTTTCAGTCAGACACTTTCATGATTCCATTTTAGAAAATGACCTAAAACAGCATCAATCAATCAGAATCAAAATTAGAATCGGGTTTTTTCCAAGTAAAGTTGTACATGTGAGGACTTTGACTCGATGTTTAAATGAAGAAGAAGTTCAGAAGTAGCGAGACAAGAGGAGCGCTTCTGGTATCCCTCAAACCTCTGGTGCTCATGGAAGGGAAGACTTCAAAAAAAGGTGGAGGACAACTTAAGAACAAAAAACATAAGTATAAATAATCCAGGTCCAGGCACTCAGGATGGTTAGGAAATATAAAAGGCCTTTAAATCGTTGGGCTAGACACATAAAAAAACACCAACGTGTATCGGCTTGTCCTTCTTCAGGGTGCAGTGACTCTCTGTGTGTGTCGTTGGTGTATTTGAATGTTTTTAACCATCCTCAGTGCCTGGACCTGGATCATTTATCATTTTTGGTCTTAAGTTGTCCTCCACTTTCTGAAGCTTAGAAATAGATTGAAATTAAAAGCAGACAATCAGCAGAGCTTCAAATGTTACAACAGTAAAGAAACATGGAAGAAACTGTCGATGATGTATGAATATTTTGAAGAATGCATGAAAGATAATTATTTAAAGTATAAAGAAAGACATGCTTACTGTGTGTGAATGTAAGCATACATATGATCACTCACAGCTTACAGTTTTTCGGCTCCAGCATTCTCAGTGTTGTCAGAGTTTCTTTAGTTTGATCACAATCTGGCGTTTATTAGTGACTCACAATATGAGGAGAAATCCTCAGGGGAGACAAAGCAACTATCTCCTCTCTTATTTCCAGATTAATACAACTTTCAGACTTTCACGATTCATGTGGATCTTGAGGGATTTCTGTAACTCCCTCTTTCATCTCCTCTCCTCCTATTTGACTTATTGCTCTCGTAAATGCCAAAGCACTGCGTCTCCCGCTGTCTCCCCCTTTCTGACAATCCCAATTAGTCCTCACGGCTCATTACCGGCAACCCCTACTTAATCAGAAGCCCCCAAACACACAGAGGGAAGGATGGGTGAGGGAAGACGCGGGGAAAAAGATAACGGGCGAGCGGGACGACGAGGGCCTTTTTAAAAGCTGTTACCCCCTGCTGCTATTTAAACCTGCCGTACCCGCAAACTCTGTGACTTTTGCCAAAAGTGTAATTACCATCAGTGCGTTGTGTTTTTCAAGTGCCGCTGACCCTCGTGTGTTATTGAACGCCCCACTAACAATGCAGCGAGCTACTTAATTGGCCGGTCATTAATGAGACAGAGGTGAAGGGTGACTTAAGAAATGAGGAGGAGGATGAAGATGAAGATTGTGGGGGGGCTGCTGTGGGAGATTTTTCTTTGTCATCATGTAGTCTGAGGTATGTGGTCATCATATTCAGAGTAATACGGAGCATGTGCATTAAGAAAGCATAGATTACACTCCTCCCGGTGCCTCACAGACAGGACTAAAGCCCCACACGTGGCCTTTAATGGTTCAGTTTTCATTACAGCCCACAGGAGTGTTGAACAGACGGGACAACATACTGACAATATTGTTATTCAGAGAACCTTCTGGGGCCCGAACTGCAATGTAAAAAAGTAATTAGTAAAGGGCCGGGGGGTTGTACAAAAAAAAAAAAAAAAATGGGGGGGGGAGAAGAAATATATGCTCAGCAAATTTCACCGTAAACATTTTGGCCAGAGAGTGAAAAGAAGAAAGTTGAGAAACGTCTGAAATAAAAAAAGGACGTGTCTTCTTCCTCTTAGGCCAGTGCAGTGTGATGTTTGATTTGGTATACAGGCAGAAAGAAAGCAGCTGCATGGAGGATGCTAATGGAGGAAAAAAACCTGCAGAGAGGAGTCAACAAAATAATGATGGTTCATCCCGGGGGGACCACGAACAACGACTGCAGATCTTGCTCATATATTTTTTGCAGGATCAGAGTTTAAAGTCACAAACAGACTTTGCTTTTCTGAGGCTGCCCCTGTTTCCAAGAATCATCTTGACCCAGGGCCGTCTCCAGGATTTCTGGGCCCCATGACAAGATCTCACTCGACCCTGAGACGTTACTATAACCACACCTCTGTTACACAAAGGACCCATTAAAAGGTTAAAATCAGGTTTTCCTTCATTATTTTCAATACCACACATTTTAAAAGGATACAATCTATTTGATTTAAATGATCGATACTCTTCAAATAGTACTGAAGCTTTAAAAAACACTACTCCTATTTCATAAGAAATGTGCAAATCAGAGAAAAAGAGTCCATCAAAAATTGCATGCAAACTCCTGCACACTCTCTAAATTGTATAATTACATTGGCAACATTTTGATACAGAATCATTGCCAACATATTTGTGCATTTTCGACAATGTGCAGGAGCTCACACCGACTCTTTCACTGAAGCTGTGTAGCTGTCTGACAGCACGCCATGGAACAGCCTAGAGTACAAACACACTGTATGTGCCAGTGCAGAGGAACACATTGAACAGTGTGCAGTATAAAACTGTGTTATGCATTTAAAATACAAAATAAAAGTAGTATGTGGACTAGTGCCTAACTCCCAATGCATTACCTCTGAAGTTTGATAATTGATTATTGAACACGTCTGATGATCTGTCCTGTTTTTAACCGTCATGATCATAACGTCTTTTTTCTTCCTTTTATTTTCTTACAAAGACAAAAGGCCCCGTGTGGTTGGATTGAATTCTCTGCAGTTTGCATTGGATGAAATGTCTCTAAATACATACAAACACAAACATACACAGGATGAAATTTAAACCTTATTAAATATAAAAAAATGAGAAAATTGAAAGAAGAATGAATAAAAACAACATTTTAAAATGAGTGTTTTTAAGAAGATTAAGAGGTCATGTGATTTTAGATCATTATAGTTCCCAGTCTAAACATGCTTTGTTTGAAACTGGCTTTACTTTGAAAAACATTGGTCTCTTGTTTGAGCCGTTGATGTGAAGCTCAGTCACAAAAACACATATTTACTGTGGACGAGGATTTATCATCACAGGACACTCATTTTGTCTTTGGTGAAACGAGCACTCTGGATCATTAGAAACAGTTTTGTGAATGTTTGTGATAGAAAAACATGCAGATTTTTTTTTTTTACCTCTGTGTTGGTTTAAACATCTGAAGGGTCAAAAGGAGAACACTTCTCTCTTTTTTGTTCTCAGCCAGAAATTCTCTGGAAATGAGTTGAAAGGTTTTGACACCAGGCAAAGTTAGGAAAACTGAAAACTATCCAAGCAAACACTTCATACCAAGAACAATGCTGAAATTTCATCCCATGTAGAAGAAGTAGATGAAGAGAGCGAAGGGTCCAGGGATCGATACGTACCGAATAGATGAACTACAGACTTTTTTTTTGCCACAGAAAACATCATATAGGTGAAAAAAAGTCTAAGAGTCAAAGGGCCGATCCCTCGCTTGGGTTTGTCTGAGTCTACCTGTGGAAGTAAGAATGAAAAATTTATCAACACCAAGGAAAAAACGCGAAAGAAAGCAGGAGAGAAGGAAGTGAAGGGATGGAGGTGAAGAGCGTCAGGGGTAAAGGAAAGAAAACACACGAGTGGAGGGAGAATGAACCGAGGATGGAGGAGACAGGAGGAGAAACATCAACGAAAGAGAAGAAGATAGAGAACAGAGTCAAACAAAAAATAACACACACACACACACGTGTACACGCACACACACACGTACCAGTTGCTGTATAACAGGATTAGTGCGCTTCTAAAAGGGAGAGAGAAAACACTGAGACACAAACACACATTCAACCACACGCAAAGCAGAAACATCCATTAGCGATGGACACACACACACCCCCTCCCTCACCCGTCACCCCTCCCTCACCCTCCTCTCTCACTTTAGTCACTCTCGCCTCTCTTCATGCTTATTAGTAAAGTTTTTCCCTCTCTAATACTTTTCCTGTCTCACTCCTCTTCTCTGTCTCAGTGACCGGAGATTTGAAACTTTAAATATAATATGTCAAATGTTTTTTCACTGAATATCACAAGTTTATCGTAATTAACTGCATTTTTAACTGCTTATTTTAAATTCAGATATTTAGCTTTTCAATATTTTTTTTCTTTAATTTTGAATTTTTTGTACTGTGTTCAGCTAAAAAAAAATTACTAAAAAATCACAAAGAAAAACTATGGATGAAGTGGTAGAGACGACATGAACATGGGTCGTACATGTTACAGCGCGAGCTGAAGGTAAATAAAAATTGATTTGCTGCTTCTTCTTCAGCTTTCTTCCCATTTGGCGATTGTTTCATCCACAGCTCTGCATCGGTCTGTAAACCTTTCTGCGTTCTAACCTCTCTCCATTTTTCAAAAGCATCTCCAATATTGATCCTAGTTTGAGCACGTTTCTGCTCGTGGAGCTTATTAGAAACATGCAGAGGCTTTTTAGGTCGGGTACAATCACTTCTATCTGAACCAGTTCTCTTGCCCGCTTCCATCGCTGCAACACCTGTTGGTTTGACCTGATAACTGCTCTCATATCTGGCAAACAGAGGGGCGTCCAAAACGGCCGTGTGGGGGTGCCTTAAAACTGCCTACCTTCTCTGGTCCAGACAAATCCAGACCATTCAGGACCAGAATCTAAAGTTAGAAGGAGGACATACTGGCTGCTGCATTGTTGTCAGAGCAGCCAGCACTTCAACATAGATAAATAGATACTTTATTCATCCCCTTGGGGAAATTCAGGAACATAGCATGTTTCCTTAATGTCTGATGATAGTAAGGTTATTTTTTGATTTAAATCAGTGCATATTTTACATATTGCCCACTTAATATTTGATTATTTGAAATCGTTGCAGGCAAAGACATTCTTTGGAGCAGATCTGATGACTCTTAACACATCTCACACCACAGAAACATCTGGCAAGAAAATCTTTAGAACCATCAGAAAAATCTTCAGACTTTGCCCGCTTTTGTTGGAAGTGGAGAATCGGCATCAAAATCGGCCTGATATTCATGTGTTGCTTTCCTGATGGAATTAAAAGTGTATTTTATGCAAGCGGCAACATCAAGTCTTCAAAAATGAAGCCAATGCGGAAGTGCAAAATCCTGCAGTTCGTGGAGTGTCCACTTGAGGCTGGCTGCAGGAACACTGGAAGTCACTTACACATGACTGGCAAAAAGCTGTTATTACAGCATAAATAAACATGTTTACAGCCTGGTACAAAAAAACAAATAAGTCTGATTAGTTATTGTCAACACTGGCACACACTGTAAGGGGGAGAATTTTTATAAAACGGCTCCGTTTTGATTTTGAGAACAATAAGTGTTATCTATAGTTAGGCGCATAGCTGACATGATTGACAGGTGGGCGCGATGTAACAGTTTGTCAGGAGGCTTAAAACCCGCCTCAGCTCCAGCTCTCAGCCTGTCGTTAGGTTGACTGAAAGTTTGTCTGAGACAGGATTTCCATCATGTCTGCTGCTGCCGATGAGCCTCCAGAGTCCCCTGCAGGAACAGATGGGTGACGTCAGTCAGGTTTCGTCCATTAATATTTACAGTCTATGATTTTATGTAGCTCCTTCCACAAAGAGAAAATATATTGATCTTGACAACAAGAGGCTATACTTACGTTTCTCTTTCTGCTATTCTATTGGACTAGTTTGTTTGTTTTTATAAATCCAATGCAGACAGTGTTGTCTGTCCTTTATTTTCCTTCATGTATGTGAATGCAGCGTGACTCGCTTTACTGTGACTGCTGATGCACCATGCGGAAACTTTTGAGTTTGTCATTGTAGAGTCTGTCGTCTGTTGATAACATGCCCAAAAAAAAAGATGGTCTTTGTCATTATACTCTCTGCTTTAATGAGCCTCACTCGTCTTTAAGTCGTCACCATGTACTTACAGTAAAGCGATAAACAAAAGTGTAAACCTGTATTTCCCCCTCTGTGAGGTCACAATTCCTCCACTAAGGATTTCATTTACTGCTCCGTTAGAAAATCAAAGACCATCGCCTGAACTTAATCAAAATTTCGCCAGGCTTTAAATGGAAAACACTTCACAGATTGTTCCGGTATATCCCCTTTTAATTAAGAATGTAACGTCTTATCGAGCGCCAGGGTTGACAAACCACCAAAAATGTATTTGTTACAGTCTAAACCAAGTTTAAAAAACTTCTCGGGGAGCAGCCACATTTACATAGTGTTGCCAGATAAACGGGGGTTAGAGTGTGACGTCTAATCCCAAATTAGGATCTTAATTTTGAGCGCATGTTTAAGTTCTTTAACGGTCTACAGGGAGGATTTGCTCGCTCTCACATTGGAGGAAAGAAAAAAGGGGATTGTTGTTTTCTGGTCTTTACTTGTACCAAGCACCTTTCTGAGAGAGAATTACCCTTCTCTTCAGAAAACCTTTTTTTCCCGTTATTGTGCCCATTATGAAAGGAATTTATTTCTCACCAAGTCGTTCCAAACTTTCATCTGAACTTTTTAGTCGTGTGTTGAACACAGCACAGTCGATGCTGTTCAGGAGAGCGAGGGAATCAATGAACCCAAAAGCAAAAAAAAACACACCCGCAGTCCCGCTCCGACAGCTTTCCACACAATTAAAACAAGAGGTCACGCAGGCAGAGTGAAAAGCCGCCCAGCAAATGTGTGTTTTTGATCGTTGTTAATGTCATTGATGGACTGAGCAGACGGAGAACCGGAGTTCTGTCACCATATGACTGGATCCTTAATGCAAGCAGAGACAAAAGCCCATTTTGGAGGTGCTGGGGTTTCTAGCCGTGCAGAATGCATGCGAGGGCAGGAGCATGCAGCGCTACAGAAAGCTCTTAACAAATAACAGGATTTTGAATCAAACTGGAAATAACAGGGGAGCCGTGCAACGGAAGCACACATTCGGGTGTTATGGTTTCCATTTGATCTTGTTTTGAAGCCTTTCTGCAGAGTTTCAGGTCAGCTGAAGGCAGAAAAATATGGAGAGACGAAGGAACAGAGAGAGAGAGGTGGTTGGATATGAGAGATGTAATTGATTCTAAGGTCAGACACAGAAAGGAAGAAGCTGATCCTGGAAAACATGCAGAGTTTGTTCACCAAACCTGAGTGCTGAGAAGAAAAACACTCAAATGTCTGCTTGAGTTTCTTTTTTTAAAGAAAAGTAACCATGAACGATAAAGTGTTTCAATGTTGATCAGGCGAGAACATTTATTTAATCTGAATAATGATTGATGACATTAAAGCCGTTCTGCGACCTTTGGACCCAAAAAGAGTTCATCACTCTACCTTATAGATACACATGGGTCTTTGGCTTCTCACCAGACCACCCCTCTGCTTGTCAACAAAAGCACAATGTCTGTGAGGAGGGAGTAGTGGGGGAGGTGTAACATCACTGTGTGTTTGACAACAGTGCATTTGCACACAGAGACCTTTGATTGGCCCCAACCAAAATTGCACCAAACTGACTTCCTACATATTGTTGCTTTAAGGTTGGAAGTTTTTATTGAACAGACACACTTGTGAGAATGCTCCTTCAAAGTCACCACTTCAACATGGCGTCATATTATTAGATACAGCACAACGCAGTAACACAAAACATTTAACCGGTTCAAGTAGCAGGTGACAAATCTCATTTTAGAGGCTTAAATAATCATATTATTCAATGGAGTTTGGAAACTTTCAAGGCAGCAGCATCTTAAAGATGTTTCCAGTTTAAATCTTAGCTCAAAAAAAAGGTCTGTCTCTGCTGGGATCATTTCTGTAATGATGTCAGACGCTCAGAAAAACAATCTGAGTCTGTGGGCAGCAACAACAAGCACTTGTCCATCCCGCGGCTGCCAGCTGAAGAGACACTTGCCAAACCTTTTTGTACCTATTAGTCATTTAGACCCCAAATATGTAAAATGGGGGATTTCTTTTTAAGATGCAAGCAGAAGTCTGGTTGTGTCTACATGAACAGGAATAAAGAACAAGGAAAGAGAATCTGTTTGATCCATCTTTCATTATGTTCTCGCTCCTTATTCTGATTTCAGCTCAGCTGTTTGGCGTTGCATCATGGCTTCGGCTCGCCTCACTGTGGTATGCTGGGAGAACTGGGGAAACTCTATCTCGGATCAACCCCTGATTTGTTCAAAAAATGAGAGGCTGGGTTTTTGGGCTGTGAGGCTTGGTGTGTGAGTTGGCAGGGAGGAGAAAAACAGATTCAGGGGGTGATGGTGTTGAGTGAGATATGAAGAGATGAGGGAGGAGGGGGTGGAGACTGACAGGCGGAAACAGAGGAGAGCGTCAAGGGAAGAAGAGAAGGAAGAAGAAAAAGGAGAGAGTAGGAAAGCTATAAAGGAGGAATGAAGTTACATAGACTTTTCTCCTGAGCTGGTATTTACCAGTATTTGTTCTTCATATTCAAAGTATTTCTCATTAAACTTACTAGGGTTGCACTTTGCACAGCTGCCAGCAGAATTTACTCTGCCAAACCGTTGCAGGCTTACACCAGAAATATGTAAAACCGAAGAGTTGGCTTGGGGAGAAATCTCCAGAACATGGTGAAACTGAGAGAAATACTGCAGGTCAGGAAAAAATGAAATAAAAAGAGTGGGAATGAAACAAGAAATAAAACACTCCTGCAGGTCCAACACTTTACAGCTCAGTAAGTTGAACAGGTACAACTTTATTTGTCAACTGTCCTGAGGCCAATCAGTGCCTCTAGTTTTTGTTAGAGACAAACCATTGGTGTTTGGACAGTCTGATTAACACAAACACCCTGCTTTTCTTTTGATAGTGTGAAGCCTTAAGCATAGGCTGTATAAAACATGATGTAGTCTCATTGACGTCACCCATTGGTTTGTGAAGAGGAGTTATGAAGCCCAACAATGGCAGTCACTATATTGGAAATGGCCACTCTACCTAACTCAATAAGTTTAATAAGAGGCAAAGAAGAAGAGTTAAGGCAGATGTTAAGCCTCCTGGCAAAGAGCTGTATGCCATCCAGCAGTCAATCACCTCAGCCACACTCTTAATTATGCAAATGTGCATAATAATTATGCAGACTAACTCTTAGGCTTAATCAAAACAGATGAGTTGTAAAAAAATAAAAAAATAAAAATAAATGCACCCCTTCTACAGTGTGCAACAATAGAGAAATGAACTATAGATTAGGACCTGTTGAGGATACCTTGGTTTATGTAGACAGCCTCAAGTGGACATTCGAAAAACTGCAGCTTTTTGCACAACCACAGTGGTTTCATTTTTTCAACATGGGATGTTGTTGTTTAGCCTTAAACTTTTTAGAACAGTAGAGGGACATGACTTTGTACAATAGCTGCTATACCCTATAAGTTGGTTTATGTGATGTTATCCCAAAAGTCATCATTTTCTTTAACCTTAAACATTGTTTACAGTCTAGGAGCCTACTCAACCAAAGGGCCTCACCATGTTTGAATGAAAATTAAGGATATGTTTAATTTGCATATTAATTATATGCTAAATAAAAGTGTGAATAATCCATTCTAGAGGCAACAAATTATAGAGGGGAAATGGCAAGGGCCTCAGGACAGAGCCCTGTGGTACTTTTAAGATCTGTTTTCTTTATTTATGACATGTTGTAGGCCAGTTCAAAGGTCTTTGTTTCCCATATTGTCTTTCTTTCTAACAAATAAGGTTCATTTTGTTTAAAGGTACATCTTCAAAATTGTTTTAAATATTCAAACCACTTTGGGGTGGTTGTGTATGAAAAAAACAACTGGCAGCAATGGAAAAGGAAGTGCAAAAAGCAACTGATATGCTGCGCCCAAAATCACTCCCTAATCACGAGCTGCCCTCTGTTTACCCTCCTGCTTTTTAATTAAGTGTCTGAACTGAAATCCCAATACACTGCCCCCTATAGGACAGACTATTACGTTTTTGCTACTCAGGGAATAATAAACGAGAAGAGGGGGAGTGATGATAGACTATGATTACACCTGGGATTGTCTCAATCTAAACAGAGCCAAACCAGCAGAATATTTAAACAGAAGCTATGGTGATGCTTTAATTGCAATTATTAAAAGAATATCAACACAACTAATTCAACAGAACTGGATGAATACAAGCTATTGGAGCTGTACCAAAGCCTGAGAAAAAAATATCCTCAGAACTTGTTAATAATTTTTGCCTTGACATTACAGTTCTTCTGGGTTGAAAATCCGGTTTGGACTTTTAGGGGTTTCTTATGTGTCTGCATGAGACTACAAGAGCGGCGACAACAAGGCGACTTTGGGCTGCCCTATCTTGTGGACTTAGTTGAAGGCCGAGTGGTATGAGAATGACATCATATTATTTGGAATTGGTTGTTTAAATGTATGTAGGAAGATGGATTTTGATAAAAATGACAGAGATGAGTTTTTACAATGTTTATGCACACATTGTTAAAAGCTGCATCATCGAACAGGTTCTTAAATGAATTTTTCATTTCATCTCGACTTTAACTTACTGTTTAGAAAGTAGAAAACCTAGAAGACTTTTAAAATAAAGTTATTGAAAGAGAGCGCTGCTCTATTATCCGCTGTTTCCAGGTATGTGGAGTGTGGCAGAACGTTCCTCATTTAGTCGTTTCTTTGGGGGATTTTCTTCACTCTCTTATTGCTTGGTTAAAATTCACTGCTGGAGCTGTGACTTGTGAAACTTCTTACTTATTTTTCTGCTCACATCCAGAGAAAGAGGAAAATGGTTTTTATTATATCAAAAGGGAGAACAGCTTTAGTAATTGTTTCCTAAAATAATGACAGCCCCTATTACAAAGATGTATCCTCCGCTGCGGTCACCACATCCTCCTTTCAGCATGAGAATACGTAATGATACAGGGCTCCTCTCTCTCCCTCTCGTTCCTGCTCTTTGTCTCTCGCCCAGTTTGTAGATAACGCTTGATTTTTTTTTTTCCTCCTCTCTCGTTCCTTTTTCTCCCTCGTTTTCCTCTCCAAAAGAAATCTTTCAGGCATGTCCAATTGGCTCCGGCCACCACATGCGTGTCTCCCTGGTGGGAATAAACCATAAAAATCTCTCTCTTCCTTACACACACACAACCTCACACACATGCACATGCGCGCACACACTTCTAAATGAAGCTGTGACTCAAAGAATAGCCCACTAAGAGAACATCAGACTTCTCATTAAAAGCTCGCTATACTGTCCCCGTCCCCTTCACGTGTGTGTGTGTGTGTGTGTGCGTGTGCGTGTGTGTGTGTGTGTGTGTGTGTGTGTGTGTGTGTGTGTGTGTGTGTGTGTGTGTGTGTGTGTGTGTGTGTGTGTGTGTGTGTGTGTGTGTGTGTGTGCGTGTGCGTGTGCGTGTGTGTGACACAGACACAGATCCCTGTGGTAATATTGTGTGTCCTCGTCTGGTTATGTGCCACATAGGTCCTCTTTAGTGGACCCCGGCTGCCCACACTCACTCACACTCACTCGCACACAGACACAGACGCACATAGACAAAGTACATTGGTTAGATTTATATTATTGCTGTTATAAAACTTTTCCTTAGTTCCTGCTGCCTTTTATTTTTCCACCTTTTTATCTCCTCTCCTTTATTCTCCTCATTTTCGTTATTTGTTCTCACAGAGACTTTTACCAGCTCCCTTTTCTTCCTCCTGTTCTTCTTTCTTTACTTTCCCTTTGCTGAACTTTTTTAGTCTTCCTAACAACGTCATTCAGCCTTTATTCCATTTTAGCCGGCACAACCAATCATGTGTTACTGTAAAATTGTACAGGTCCAATATGATTAAATAATACCCACACGGTGAATAAAATAAGCTGTGGATTTATGTAAGACTCTCTTAAATACTCACTCTGTGCTTTTCAAACTGGAGCTTTAGCTACAGAAAATGTTTGAAAAGGAACATTTGAACATTTAGTATTTAAATGGTCATTTTCTTGTCCACTGTGCACCAACAAAGCAGGGATCACAGCCTGCATGGTACATTTCCTCTTTCTGCTTATTGCCCTAAGGTTTCATCTCTCCTTTTCTTTGATTACATCCAAAAGGGAGAAACTTCACTTCACTATTTATTGCTCCTGACGACAGTCAGCGCTGATAGGGTTGAGCTGTGACTATAGGCCAACCAAGGTCGCAGAGTTTCTCCCCTCATATCTGGATTGTTTGGTAGATTTAGTGTCTGCTCCCAGTTGTCTTAGGTATCACATTCAAGTTTTACGTAGAGTAGGTGGAGTAACATGCTCCTGACTTTAGCCATTTGTATCTTCTTAAGACCGTTATCTTAACATAAAAGCAAGGTATTTGACTTTTGATTTGACCCTCTGCCGTCTCCAGCCCCTAACAGGAAACTAGCGGAGCCAGGATTTCACGGTGACCTGTACAATGAGGCCGTATTGATGTGTGTGTGTGTGTGAGGAGGTGGTTGTATTTGTACGTTTTTTTTTTGTAATTTTTGGCCAGTTGCATTCACACATGCAGCTCATTGAGAAAATGTCAGAAACTTTAAAAGGAATTGTGTGCATGTGTGAAAACACCATGTGCTTGGATTACACATAGTCGCTGAGATTATTGTTTCCCCTTCAGTTTTAAAAAACAGATCTGTACGTTTGCAGTGTGAAACGGGACAGGCTCAAGATTTGGGGTGTCAATCGGGCTCTGTTTCCCTTTTTTTGTCTCAGTAACGTCCTGTGGTGTTTCTGTGGGCTTGGTTGCCTGCAGAACAATCCATGTAGAGAACAAAAGAAGAGATCAATTGTCTGATCTGCAGGTTTATCAGGCACAAAGGATGTGTAGTCCTTGCGTGTTTCAGGACCGGAGTCTGTTGTTAGTTGTAAAAACAAACTGTGAGACAGCACACTATTGATAACGTTTATGTTTATATTGGAGGATATTTAATGAGGGGAACTAATTGCATTTTATACGAGTCATTTGGCTCCTTTTGAGCTTCTCTAAGTCTGAAGATATTGGACTTTTAGTATCAATACTTAAGCAGTTAAAATGATAAAGCAAATTGTATTGAAAATATTACTATAGTTCAAGCCTTTCCTCTCCTCCTCAGTTATTTGATAACTTTGAGAGTATATAATGAGTGTCTAAATCCACTAAACGAGGCGACTGGGACTTCATTTCATGTGAATTTATGAACAAAGAGACATTTCTAGAGCCAACCATCATCACTGTGTACAATATGTGTTGATGATGGCAGTACAGAATCTCTCCATCCTTCAGGCCACATCAGCACTGTCTTATTTACAGTGAATGTTCATTAAAAAATGTGGTTAAACACAAAACATACTTTATTCTAATGCATGCATGAATCACCTCTGTTCAGATTCTCCTCCATCTTTTTTTTACCTCACCTGTTGTATTTTTTCTTTCCTTTCACCTTCCTTTTTTCTTTTTCATCTTTTCTTTGTCTCTGTTTCAAAGCGAAACCCCCCACCGACACCTTTAAGTACTCCAGCTTAGATTGCTGCAGCAGGCAAATCCGTCTCCTTCGTCCTCTCTCTTTCTCTCCTCTTTCCTCTCTCTTTTCACGGATATTTAAAAAAACAACACTCTTTGTTTTAATGTCACAGTTGGGCCTATTTTGTTCTCTCTTTGTTTCTTTGCTCAGTTTTGTATTGCAAGTTGCTTACAAATGGTTCCCCCCTCTTTTTCATCTTTCTGCTTTCCTTTTGTATCCTGCTGCCTGCAGCTCTGACCAACGGACCACAAAGAAAATCTAAAGAGTGGTAATTAAAGGGACTGATTTTTGCAGAGACCTGGGTGTCAGTATAGCAGCAAAGGTACTTTTGAAAGCTTAGGTAAGAGCTAACATCTTCCCCAAACTGTTTTTGAGGATCATGCATACAGGGGCGCTGCTCGTCAGCAGGCAAGCCAGGCAAATGCTTGGGGCCCAACACCCGTAGGGGGCCCCTGAGGGCTCACAAACTTTAAACCAAAGCAGTGGCCCAAAATGTGCAAACACCCTAAGGGGGCACCATCTCTTTGCTCCGCTAAACATTGCATGCATTATTGCTGGGGAAACCAGAATTTGTCAATGAAAGTGAGTAAAGAAAAGTGAAGAGGAGTTATCTGTCTATAGGAGAGGAAAAAGAAAGAGGCAAAAAGAGGAAGCGTCGGGACACTGGCAGACTTAATGGTGATGAACGCCGGACCCCAACAGACTCGAGAATCGCCCCTGCATGCATGACCCAGAGAACACAACACCTTTACTGTGTTTGACAAAAAGCACTGAGACGTGCAAACAGCATGCAGAAAATAGAGAGTAAAAACTCCACACAGGCAGCTCCGCTGGACCCCATCAGTCATGCTCGTTTTGTTGGGTTATTTAAGCTACAGTTCAACATTCAGTTACATTTTAAGATCAATATATCCCTTTTAAAAATATTAAAAATATAGGGTTCCCAAAGATGTGGTTCAATGAACAACAAATACAAATGTAAAATGATGTATTATATCATATTTGATCTTTTATTGTGAAAATACAGTCAGTACAAAAAAAGTTCTTCAATTTTATGAAATAAAAAAATAAAAATTAAATAAACTTTATTTATAAATCACATTTCCAAAACCAGGTTTACAAAGTGCTTTACAGGATAAAACCTCAGAATCATGAAATCACCATCAATAAAACATGACATAGAATAAACAGTCAAACATAAAAGTAATAACACAATAAAAACAGACGGAGAGGGAGGATAACATCCAGTTATAAAAGTACGTTTGAAGAAAGAATAGTCTTCACCATCCTCAAAAAGAACATGTCAGAGTTTCACTTCTGCTTCATTTAAAGTCATTATTCAGTTATTATGAATAACATCATCTTGAAGCTTAGAGAAATTAGGCCATTACAAATATGAACATAAATATCAGAGTCTGCAAATAAGAAACGTGACATTCATTGTACTGAAATGAACTTTGCAAAAAAACAAGTTGCTGAACGTAACTCTCGATGAACAAGAAATAAAAGACGAGATGGAAATGAAACAGAATGAGCAGAATTGAAAATGTCATAAATTAAATAATCACTGAACCAAAGTAACCAAATATAAATGTCAGTTCATTATTTCACAGAAAAGCCCAAAAATGAACCTTCATAATAATAATATTTAAAAGTTTCAAGAAATCTTTTGACCTTTAATTTAATTCATTTACTCCAGCTGATGCAATCCAAAAAATAAAATTGTCAAGATGTTAAATTTGAGGTCCGGATCCTCATCCTTCATAAACCACAACAAGGACTGTGATTGGCTGCAGGTTCAAAGATTCAACAGCCAATAGCATGAGGGAGGAGGAGGACAAAGATTGGAGGCCACAGGGAAACATATCTGAACATTTTAACTGTGACACATAAACCTTCGGAGGAGTCGGTCATAAAAACTGTGATTATATGTTTTAATCAAAGTGTTTAACCTCAAGGCAAACATCGCATTTAGTTTAAAGGACAGCTTTTTCTTCTTTTTCTTCTCAAACAGGAATATAGAGATTGGATGAGATCTTGACCCTTTCAGAGGCTAAACCATTAATTACATTCAGGGCACCACTGAATGCTCCTCGTTCTCGGGTTTTTAACCACTGTAATTGCCTCTAATCGCAGTTTGAGCTTACCAAGGTTACACAATTACACCGCTTACATGCTCTGACCCACACGCAGGTTATTACAGTGACCGTGTTAAAAAGGGAATTCTCTCGAAGCAGGGGAAACGTCTCTGCTCCGGGTCTCTGCTCCAAATCGTGCCTCAGTCTCACTCTTGTGAAAATGCACACACACACACATATAAAGGAGGAGGTAGTAATTGTGCCTGGAGTTGTCGTGGTTACTGCGGTTTCCATGTCTTAAAAGCAGAAAGAAAAGGGAGGAGGAGGAGGAGGAGGGGTGCAGTCCCAGGAGGTTGACATGCATTTGACGACACTTAGACTCTCTGACCTGGCAGAGTGGCTGCAGCACGGGCGGCTGGATGTGTTCGAGTGTGTGTTCTTGTGTGTGTGTGACAGAGGGGAGGAAAATCCGAATGAGATGCAAACATAGAGAGAGAGATAAAGAAGAAGAGGTGGAGGGGTGAGGTAAAGAAAAGAGGGAGAGACAAAGAAGTCTCACGTGGTTTGCTGTCGGGCGATCACTCACGCTGCACTTGGTCGCACAAACACACACACAAACATTCATACATACACACATACACACACACACACACACACACACAGAGACACACACACTTAGAGTGAGGGGCAATTGCTGCAGACACTTGTCTTTTTCCCTCTCATCCTCTTCCTCTCCAGAGGGATGAAGAGACGGAGAGGGGTAGAGAGGAATGATGAGAGGAAGAGAGGAAAGTTAAAAGCACTTCAGTCATCTTTCCTCTCTCTCTTCCCCTCCCTCCCCCTCCCCTTTCCTCCCCCTCTACCTCCCCTCTCCCTCCCTCGGTGTGACCTTCTGCTGTGAAGAGTGTGTTCACACGGGGGGAAAAGGACACGCTGAAAACAAGCAAATACATCAACATCTAAAAAAACACAACAACCTGCAAGGTGCTGTGAGAGAGCAGACAACAAACAATTCTCCGATATGAAAGAGAGCAGAAAAAAACATCACCGCATGCAAATTCAGACTCAAATTGACTTCAGCATTACTCTTCTCTTTGTGCAAAGTCATGTTGACTTCAAGTTTTGGGCAAGCAGAGGGTGTGTTCTGCAGAAATAAGGTGCAAAGGTTAAGAGTTCAAGTTTTTGTTGTTGAAAATTAAACCCTCCAACAACCCTTAATTTAGGTATTGCTAAAAAAAAACCCATCCCATATCTCCTTTGTTTTAGTCGTCTGCATGTTTTTAACAAATGATTGTTTAGTCAAGTTTCCTTTTTCCGTGATTGGGTTAATGTCATAATCTTTGATCTACCAGAAGGCCGTTACTTTATTTCAAAATAAAAGCAGGCTTGAATTCAAACAGTGAGTTAAGTACTCTCTGACTAAGACATTACACAAATCAAAATAAAAGCCTAACTATTTTTACTTTTAAATACAAAATAATGGAATTTGGAAACAATTTGATTAATCCCGATTAACTATTGAAAATTGAGCGATTAATCAGGATTCAAAATGTTAACTGTTTGACACATGATGAATTAGTTTTGGTGTTTCTGGAGCAAAAACCAAAGAAGTGGTATAAAAGTAGAAAGACAGCGAACAGCGATCAAGTGTCAGGAGATTTTAATGAGATTAAATAAACAGTTGGCAATTTTCTTTTTACAGCCTAAAAGGTTGGTGCTCAGACGGTACAGACCATGAGACAGAACAAAACAAACATGTTCAATAAGCACTTCAGAAAAAAACAGACTTTTTCACGTGACTTTTTTCCTGTCACACATTCGTGACCCGTCCCTCTTTAGTGTCCCGACCCACCAGGTGAGAACCTCTGGGCTTTGTTAACAATGAAAAATGTAAACAGAAAAGAGTTGTTTAATATAAACTTAATATTTGCTCAGTGATTACAATTAGTCATATGATGAGACTTTATAAAATCACTACGATGCCAAACCTTCACCAGAGTGTTTGAGGTTCATCATGACTTTGACCCCGACTGGTTTCAGGTGTTACTAATTTTAAAAAGAGTTGGAATGAAAAGATCAAGGATTTAATTTTAAACTTTGAGTATCTGTAATGATTTCTTTAAATGCATTTGGTATCCGTCTAATTAGTTTTGAGATATTAATTTAAGAGCTTTTTAATGATTGACTTTTTATCATTGCAATGAACCAATTGACATCAATAGTTAATCGTGATGATTCACATTTCAATAATTCCCTTATTGGCATTTCAAAGCTATTCTTTTCATGCTTTTATTTGATTTATTTTACTGTCATAAGATAAGGGCACTTTACTTCCTATTTATTTAATCTGCTTTAATTTTGAAATAAAATAAAGACGTTCCTGTATCGATTGAACGCTATGACATTAACTTCACCCCGGTAAAGGGAGCTTTCTGAGGATTGAGAAGTTCTTCAGTTACGTTAAGTAGTCTTTGATTGTGTTTGGCTGCTTCCTTTGTCAGGTCTCTCTTAATAACGACATATTTCATCTCAATGGGACTAAAGGTCAAATAAAAGAACATAAAAACAGCTCAATGGAACGGTAAAAAAGTGAAATGTGATTTTTCACTGATCAGGTCTTGGAGTTTTTTTAAAGAGAAATGAGCCGTTTTTATTCCAACACTGTAAGAGCAGGAAGATGCAAGCTACGGTGCGCCCAAAGGGACAAAATCCCACACGATTAAAAAAAGAAATGCATTGAGAAACGCTGGAAGCTCTAATTGAAATGTTTTCTCTTTTCTTGATGAGTTAGATGGAAGCAGTGGAAGCTCTCTAGCTGTTTATTTCAGCTGCCTGATATCTCTTCATTTATAGTTACAGTTTTTTTTTTAAACCAAATGTGAATTTTTTTTTTTTACGTACTACACAAAATGATACAAATCAGCAGAACACAGTCGTGACAGCAGCTCTCAAGGCAAGGCGAGTTTATTTCTAAAGCACATTTCAGCAACAAATCAAAGTGCTTCACACACGACATCAAAAGCATCAGGACGAAAGGAAACAGAACAATATAGAAGTAGAACATACAGAGGTGTACGTAGAATAAGCAATACGTACCAAAGCGCAGAGGATCCAAAGAAATAATAAGCTGTGTACAAGCACAGGACATGTCTACAATTCTACAATTCTACAATTCACTTAGCAGACGCTTTTATCCAAAGCGACGTACATCAGAGAGTAAGAACTATAAAGAAATATTTTCAAATGTATATGTGCAGTAACACTTGAAATACTGCTCAGAGTCAGATAACAAAGCATTAAAAGACAGACATCTAAAAGGCTAAAAGGTGGCTAATATCAATAAACCGGAGGATTTCTAAACAGTTTAGATAACTCAAAGGAACAAATGAATAGAGGAATGTCAGAAAAAGGATTAAACACTGAAGTGAGCTGAATGAACAAAGTGACTGGAAGGAGATATTATATTTTCTTCTATGAGTCGTGTGCAGAAGAAGAAAAAATCCGACTGAGTACTGAACAGTTCCTGGTGTGAGGAAGGTGTCTTTTAATGCCCATCTGAATGACGAAGTCGTTCTGTTTAGTATCATTTTATTGTGTTAGCTTTATAAATAACAAGAGGCATACTGTAAAACTTCAAATAAAAGCCCATCCCAGCTTGAGGTCCCGTCCCTTCCACGAGCCGGCTGCACGTTTTGACAGATAAAGGCAGCTCTCTGTTAGAGGCTGCGATGCTTCAAGTGCAGAAATAGTTTGTGGAGAAAAAGCAGCAGGACATAAAAACTACATCAACGACAACATGTGTCTAAGAAAGACAAAATAATGCTTGTGTGTGTGCAGACATGACGCAGGTTTACAAGCTGCTTTACAGAGAAAGATCAAATGAGTGGTTTATTTATGTTTATTGATATCTTAAGTTTTTACACAGTTAAATATTCTTCATGGTGTAAATGTACAATTTCATAGTCTTCCTCATCTTTGCTGTGAATATGTTTTATTTCAAAATAACGAGAAGCCCGTCTGGTGTTGACGCCTGTCCCAAATAAAGGCAGGGTCATTTTAAAGACTGAGGTTAAAAAGCCTGGGCTTTTTATATAAGTTTTACGGTATCACGCCTTTCCCTCAGAGAAGACCCGCCCCCCCCTCATTATAAACGATACCATGATGAGTATCAAAGGCGTCATGGGTAATAAATCTTATCAGAGTTAGAGACAGAGTCGAGACGTGAGAAGAATAATGGAAGGTGCATGCTTATAGATGACATCATCACCGTCCAAGACTGACATAAGAACTGCCTCCACGACACGTATCTGATGAAGTCAATTTATGTCTGTAGAAATAGAGTAAATAGAGTAGAGTTTTAGTCTTTTTAAATATACCAACATTTATAAGAAGTAGGCCCTTCATGCTTTCATTCATTTGTTTCTTACTTGTTTATGTGATTTTATGACTTTTCTACGGTGGCTGGGAAGTGCAAACAAAAATTACAAAGTGTGAAACACTTTTGGAAAGCTTGAGACAAATTTACAGTTTGGTTAACATTTTTACAGTTTATACAAAAAAAATTACAAAAATAAAACATTTTACAGAGGACAAAACAAATGTACATTTTATAAAACACATTTACAAGATGTGAGACACTTACAAGTGCTGAGACGAATTTACAAATGACAGAATGTAGGCGGAAAGGGAATGTACCAAATTGGGAAATGATCCGGATGTGATTGAGTGAGCCGTCAATGAGTTTGTTTTGGCGTAAAGACTGTGAAATGTGCTCAAACTGACTTCACGTTGATTGAATGATGTTTTGTGGAACCCACCTGAGATAGTTAGCACACAGTCTTTCTGTCAAAACAAATGAATTGACCGATCAATCAATCACTTCCCGGTCACTTCCAGCATTTTGGTAAAAATGTTCAGCCGATTGTAAATTTGTCTCTGCGCTCGTGAAAGTGTTTCACATCTTGTAAATGTGTTTTCTAAAATGTGAATTTGTTTTGTCCTCAGTAAAAGTGTTTTGTTTTTGTAAATTGGTTCAATAAAATGTAAAAATGTTTACCAAAATGTCAATTTGTCTTAAGCTTTGCAAAAGTGTGTCACATTATGTAATTTTGGTTTGCACTTCCCAGCCACCATACTTTTCAAACTGGAATGCAATATGTTTTTTTTTTTATCATTTTAAAAGCATGCACTGTATTTATTTTCATTTCTAATCTTCAGTAAAAAAACTGATTGTGTTACAATACAGCAAACACTTTAAGATCATGTCAAATGAAATGATTGGAATAAACATTTTAACTAATTAAATGTCTTATAATCCTACTTTGAAAAAAAACCCACAGATCAAATACTTCTCATCCTCCGTGTTTTTATTCACCAACTAACAAGGGGCTGCAGCGCACGAACACACACACACACACACACACACACACACACACACACACACACACACACACACACTTACTTTCCTTCTATTGGCAGCTTGAATCCATTACTATTAATATCAGTCTGTTCAACATAATATTGTACACTCCTTTGTGTATATCAGCTCTTTTCTGACTCTTTTAGTCCTCCATCAATCACAGCGCGTCTCGTTTGCTTTCTCCCTGCACCATCTGTAATCCTGTGTGTGTGTGTGTGTGTGTGTGTGTGTGTGTGTGTGTGTGTGTGTGTGTGTAATGGGTCCGTCTGATGTCTGGCGTCAGTGTTGACCATATCTTTCCCCTGTGACATTGCATCATTTTTCACATGATGTATATTTACACACTCACTGGTATCGGGTAAAGTCCGATCATGTCATATTTAAGACTTGGAAATATGAGAAATATCTGCTTTTTTTTCCTTCTGATGCTCATAAAAAAATGGACGTCTCAGAAACTTTATTTAAAGCACATCACATGTTGCCAGGTTCTTATCCAACATTATGTTCAGGTGCAACGTGCATATCTAACGAGAAAGGACCTCAGAGCAAGTGAAGAAAGTGCACCAAGAAGACCCTCTCCACCTAATGCACGTGTCCTCTCTCTCTCTCTCTCGCCCTCTCTCTCTATCTTCATCTCCTGAGAGCGTTTAAGGCCTCCTCTCTAGATTTGGAGCAGACATATTGTCTTCTACAGGAGCAGACTGAGCACTAATTGGCTAGAGAGAAGTTTGGAGACAGTGTGGAGAAGTAGAGCGAGAGCGGGAGAGAGAGAGAGAGAGAGAGAGAGAGAGAGAGGGTGGAGGACGAGAGAGGGAGTGGGAGATGGAGAGAGAGAGATGTTGTAAAGTGGGAGAAAATGAAAGAGAGTGAGTCGGGAGTGTTTGGAAGACTAAAAGTACTTTAAACCCATAATGGACCTATTTCCAGACAGGCGCCATTTTAAACCTCTACACACACACACACATACACACACACACGCACGCACACAAACACACACACACGCTGACACTTTAAATAGATTTAGATCTCTAAAAGGTAAAAGGTTTTTAGTGTTTAGATTACACGATGCCCCTCCAAAAGAAGGAGAAGGGAACAGAATCATTCAATTTCTCGCTCTATGGAAATGAAATTAATTTGAAAAATTCTTCATGTTTGTAGATTGTTTCATCGAAGGTCATCACGTTTTTTCAAACTGCGATCCTCTTTGATACCACGTGTTTTAAAACAATACAATCTCTGTTATTTAAATGATCCATAGTATAACTTCAGATGTTTGGATTTTCAGATTTTGAACAAAAAGCTGCTGCAAGAGGGTGAGCACTGTCTTCATTTATATTATTTACAGCGTTCAGGAATTTGCCTGTAATTTCAAAAAATGAAAAACAAGAAATACTTAAATATTGAGTGACTAAGGCCACGAGCGTCAGCATCTCTGATCGGGAAATAAACAAATTGCAAAACATGCAGTATAAATTAACGGAGCAGTGCCGGTCATACAGCGGCCTTTGTCAACAGACTGTTGTCATAGAGACAGAACGGCGAGCAGCGCTTTTCTTTCTCAGCGCTCAAACACTTCATGCTAACGCTCCCGAGCGCACAGCCAGCCTGGAAAAAACTCTAGGTGGATGCGGGGCCTAAGACTTTTGTTGACATGGTATCCAAACAGGTAGCCATATTGTTAGATTTGAACTACAATCATATCAAGGTTTCAAAAAACTGTTACCATGACAACCCTAGGATCATTAGCTTAAATTAAAAGAAAAATAAACGTTAATCTAAAAAATATATTTATTCATGTCTCTCTGTTCTGTCTTTGTCTTAAAGTAATAATAAAGTGAGTTTAATTTAATTTGATGAGGCAAAAACCTTCAAAATAAAACAACTGGAAAATAATCTCAGCAGCTGTTTTAGTTCATAATAACACAGGAGCAGGAAAGAAGAGCATGCAGAAACAGGAAACATTTAAGAGTTCAAATCAACAGGAAGTAAACAAATCAACAGGAAGTAAACAAATCAAGGAAGTTAACAAATCAACAGGAAGTAAACAAATTAACAGGAAGCTAAATCAACAGGAAGTAAACAAATCCACAGGAAGTAAACAAATCAAGTAGCCTACACGAAAAATAAGTAAATATTCTACTTGTGCTAAAAATGACGCTTTACTTTGATGGAATTGTCCACTGCTCTATAGTGAGTTAAAAAAGTATAATTTTAACTTCAGCTAAAATATATTAGAGATGAATAAGGGATGATATGGATATTAAAACCCCTGTATATAATGAAATGATTATCATTAAGAATGAACTAAATGGTTTAATATACAATGACAAAGCGTTATGATTAAGAATCCTCCTGATTAATTCACCTTTTTCTTTCTTTGGTCTCCTGCACTAGTTTGTCTACAAACACAAGAATAAGAATCGTAATATGCATACATTTTTTCCCTCTGGATATTTGTTCTGTCTCCTGCAGAGATGATGGAGTGATGAGTCTTCTGAGCATGCTCAGTAGATCTGACGGTGGTCTGGAGGATAGAAAGTCTCTTTGGGATCTTTCATCAGATTTTCCAATCAAGCGGCCTCAGTCTCAGACACTGCTGCTCATCTCCTCCAGCCTGTTTGTTTGTTTTTCTCTGCGTCCTCTGCTTGTCATAAATACGTCCTGATGACTCTGAAATAGAGGAAAAAGGTGATTTATAACGACAACATCTGCAGTAACTGATCTAGAGATAAAGAAGAGAGATGAATAAGAAGTGTGACTCAAGCATTTTGATGCACTGGTGGCCTAGTGGTTAGTGAGTGTGCCCTATGAACAGAGGCTTTAGACCTCAAGGCGGATGGTCTGGGTTTGAATCTGGCATGTGGCTCCTTTCCTGCATGTCATCCCCCACTCTCTCTAAATGATTTATGACTTTACCCAGTGTCCTGTCTCTACATAAAGGCATAAAATATAAACACGTGATGGTGCAGATATAAACCGTGTTTTCATCATGTAGCAGTTTTTTGAAGTACAGTGCTTCCATTTGTACAGAGAGAGAAACATCAATTAATAAAAAAACACAGGATGAAACTGATTATTCTGTTAAAGGATGCCGAGAAAATCATACAGCTGGACTGAGAGACGTATAAATGAAACACTTAACAAGTGGATTCTTCTCCAGTAGTCAGAAATATCTCATCACACTTACAATAAGCCTCATTCTTTCATTCCTTTGATTCATTTGTTCATTTCAGTGTCTGATTCAACACAATAACACACAACATTCAAATATATGTTCTCATAATGCTGAAACATTATCCATGAGCAAACAGGAGCAGGAAGAAGAAAATGAGATATCTAAATTAGTGTACATCTCATTTAGCGGTACACTCACTAAACATCCCTCTTTTAGTGTTTTTAAAACTATTGTAATGTTTCACACCTCATGTGTAACAAGATTTGTTCAGAGAGGAGGCCTTAAACGCTCTCAGGAGAGAGAGAAAGAGAGAGAGAGAGAGAGAGAGAGAGAGAGGACACGTGCATTAGGTGGAGAGGGTCTTCTTCACTTGCTCTGAGGTCCTTTCTCGTTAGATATGCACATAAACCTGAACCTAATGTTGGATAAGAACCTGGAACCTGGTTTCTGAGAAGTCCTTTTTTTTAATAAGCATCAGACAGTAACAAATACCCTGTCATCTTTACCTGTATTACTTAAAGGAGGACTCAAACCAGCTTTAATCTACACTCAAAACGAGTGCAACTAAAGCAAAGCATTAATCAGTTTGAATAGTAAATCTAAAACATTGATGATCTCTTGGAAAGAGGATATCTGAGTACTGAAGTCTTCTCTCTCAGACTAAAAGGTGAACCACATCATGCAGGACTTGTTCCCTCTAACTGTGCCTGAACGAACTGGAAAAAGAGGCGTTCAATGACTTCATCCTCTTAGAGTAAGCTGAAAAATGATTTGAATCCTCTCAAGTAAGAGCAGAAGTAAAAAATAAAATAAAAAAAGGACCTTAAACTGTCCTGAATAATAACTATGAGGGAATTCAACCCGGTAGATTTAATTTCATAAGAATGAGAAAAACTTAGCCTTGGTCAAAGCGCCTGCGTCTACATTTTTATCCTGAAATCCTATTTGTACTCGTTCAGACTTCTGCCCTTGTTCTTGTGTTGCAGATTAACTGGATATTTTATCAACATTTTTCTTGTTGCTGCTCTTTTGACCAGGTCACTGTTTAAAACAAGATGTTAATCTCTATAAGGCTTTTATCTGATTAATGACAGTATATTTTTATCAGCTTGTTTCAAGAGACACATCTGCTTCACTCCCGCAGGTGGGAAAAATAAACTTCACCATGTTTTTCAAACACTAACATGTGTACTCAAACAGGCCGTTTGGAGATTTTCCCTTCATGACATCACAAAGGGCAGTAACCCCTCCCCCAGGTGGGTGACACTCCCACAGCTAGGTGTTTGTTCTGCCCTCTGAGTCTGCCTTCTCACTGTAAACAATAGGGCATTGTGCAAGAAAGTCAGATCCACCCAAACCCTTCCAGAGAGGGGCGTGGTCAGACACAGCTCATTTGCATTTAAAGCTACAGACACAGAAACAGCCTGTTCTGAGCAGGGCTGAAATAGAGGGGTTTATAGACATGATCAAATACAGGATCAGAGTGGATTTAGAACAAGAAACTTCACAGACATGTTTTGTGGAGCTCAGAGACTTATTTAAAGTTGATTATAAAGAGTAAAACATGTGACCTTTAAGATGCATACAGTCTGAGTCATTAAAACATGCTGCTTGGCCCCTCGGTGGAGAGCAGTTTGCTGTTATGGATCCTCTAATTTCATATGCAGTGATTATTACAGCGGGGAATGGTGGGAATTCTTTTGATTGGAGCCTGCAGAGTAAATGAATCGTCCTGCAACCACACGGCGGTCTCTGAGCGAGAATGAATTAGACTGATTGAACACCTCAATAAGTGGGAGCACCACACACACACACACACACACACACACACACACACGCAGGGAAACACTCTCAGTGTCACTCAAACACTTGCACACAAGAACAGCCTCCATCATACTCACAAACTCGATCAATTTACACATCAGGCAGCGTATTGATCAGGCTATTTGCTGCTCAGGTCCCCTGCCATGGCCTTTCAATTAAGACGGCAGAGAGCGAGAGAGAGAGAGAGAGAGAGAGAGAGAGAGAGAGAGCTGAAATATAGATGAGACGCATATGATGAATCAAAATAATCCAACAGTTTACTTTAATAATCTGCTCTCCGTCGGTTCTGCAGGTTTTATTAAAAAATATGATCATATTATTCATCTTTGTGAAGCTGAAAAGATGGCTACCCTTTATTTTAAACTTTGTGTTTTTGTGATTGTCAGGATAACGACTTATGTATTTTATATTTTATGTTAATAATTAGATTATTTTGAGCTCTTTTCACTGCTTGTGTACGTTTTTTATGACGTAATGATATATTTATATTAAGTGAGTAACAATGTGTGATCTGCTTTAAACAATATGTTCTGCTGTTTTTCTTTTAAATCCTTTTTGGTGTGAAAAACTCACCTTCCTTTTTTCAAGGATGTTTTTAATTGAAAAGAAATAATCCGGCACACTACTCTTGCTAATTATCACCAATTTATTAGAAAAATCACAACTTTTCGGTCCCTCTGAACCTTTGTCAAGGATCTTTTTAATACCTTCAGCAGAGGAGTCAGCTAGGATGTGATGTGATTTTATCCATATTCAATTTTAATAAAAAGTATATAAGTATTCCCTCTAAAAGGACTCATACCTCTCCTGCTGCATTCAGCTCTTTAAATACACTTGTGTGATGACATGAAACTTATAGAAGTCACAACATGTTAGCAGCACAGCACTTATTTCAACCACAAACATGCATCTTACTACGACAAATAGCAATATTGTCAACATCAGAATACGAGCAATTACCACAACACAAAGATGCCCAGAGGCACAAAGATAAGGAACAACATCTGCGTACAAGTGCATTTCATATATAGGCACACAAACATTTATTATATATATATTTTGGAGCAACAGGCCACTGTTGCAGGGGCGGAGGGGTGGCATGGGCCCCCCTTGAAATCCAAATCTATGATTGGCTATTTGTTAAATTAAAATCCACATTTTTTTTAAATGTTTTTTAGGTTTCAGTTGTAAATAAATACATTGCACACTTTACTCTTTCCATAAAAAATTCCAAGCAAAAAACTCTTGCACACAGTCGTACTTGCAATGGACTTCATTGCCCACACATGCAGTAAGAAAGCCTACAAGCGTATTCATGCAATTTTCTAAGTACTTTAAATAAAATCTCTGTTTTTGAGTCCCTAAATAGTCAAGCTAATAAGACATATTTATTGCCAAACGATGTTTCTTGCAAATAATTATCATTAGAGGGGATAGAAGGGGTGAAATAAAGAAATTAAATTGTGGGCGTGCGCCCACAAACTTTCTGCCACCCCTCCATGAGTCAGTGCCTCAGGTGGGTCACCCCAGTCAGAAAAGTCTGGACACACTCCTGCACTGTTGTCACAGTCAGCTGTCAGGCCCAAAGACTCCAAAAGTCAGACATCTTTAACAAAAGAATGAACGAAAAAGACTCTGCAAAAGGCCTCGGTTTGACAGAAGTATAACATGGCAGAGAATAACCTTTAGCCTCGATAGCATTAGCTGTTTGAACCCAGTCACTGATTCACATGCAAACACACACATTCACACACAGTGACCATATTTGGTGTCACATTATGTGGATCTGAATAAGTGCTTCACACACACGCACACCAGCACTTTCTCTCCTGCAACTTTAATGCAAGAGAATTGACCTCCGCTTGAACTCTGTGCGTGTGTGTTAATGTGCGTGTCTGTGTGTGTGTGTGTGTGTGTGTATGCATGTGCCTGTTCGTGTCAGGGGTTGTACAAAGTGTCCTCCATAGCCGAGTCATGTCTCTTAAACCTCCCCTGCAAGCTGAAGGAAGACGGAACGGCTGACATCAATTATTGAACCACAGAGGGGGGAAAAGGAAGAGATAGAGAGGAGACAGAAAGATATAAAAAAAAGAAGACAGAGAGGGATAGAGTGACATAAAGAAAGGACAAAAGTGTGAGGTGCACAGCAACTGAAAGCAAGGTGTGACTCTTTAATTCATGGTGTGTGTGTGTGTGTGTGTGTGTGTGTGTGTGTGTGTGTGTGTGTGTGTGTGTGTGTGTGTGTGTGTGTGTGTGTGTGTGTGTGTGTGTGTGTGTGTGTGTGTGTGTGTGTGTGTGTGTGTGTGTGTGTGTGTGTGTGTGTGTGAGTGTGAGGGGAAAAATGAGTGTTTAAATATTAAAGTGTGTATGACATGTTTTCGGCTTGACCTCCTTGCTCGTGCAACACTCGGGTCACAGCAGACTGTTAAGAGCTGCAGGCGAACAAGGCAGAAGTAACATTTTGGGACTCAGATAAATAATTTTTTATTCATCGCAAACTGGTTATGATGCAGGATCCCAACAAACACATACAGAGTGAAGACAAGAGAGAGAGAGAGAGAGAGAGAGAGAGAAAGGGACTAAATCACAAGGTGGGGGTGCAACACAGAGATGCGTCACATCTCCTCGTCAATTTTTAAACAACAGTTATTGCTTGCAACATTTTAAAATAAAGTCAGACCTTAATATGCGGCTCGAAGTGCACCTGAATATAATTATGTTTCCATTATTTCTACTGTGATTTGTTGGAAGAATAAAATAAAAATAGGTAAAAGTCAGAACAGCCAGAAGGAAAGAAAAGAGGAGGGAAAAAGAAAAATGTGCTTTCACATAAACTGTATTTTGTTTGGATTTGCAGCCTCAGAATTCTTCCAGTGTGACCATCTGTTCCCCGCACCTCTCAAATCACCTCTTAAGTTAATTTTTTCCTGCAGAACAGATTGTCACATATTCCTCTCCAATCAGTGAGAGCAACAACATGACCAGGTTCATAATGTGTTTAGCTGTGCAGAGCTCCCAAACGCAAACAACAAAAAAACAACAACTCCGCTGTCAGTGTGTCTGCGCACTGGAAAAGTAAGCTAGTGGAGTATTTCCTATCTGTCCGCAGAGGAACAAACATCTGACACCCAATCAGAAAATCACCCAGAGAACTTACCCAAAGCTGCTAGAAAGAATAAGTGTGTCTCAGGAGTTATGACCATCTGCCTCCTGTCGATCACTGACACACGGAGGCCTGAACACTTTATATTATCCATGCAGAAATAACAAAAATGGAAATGTTGTAGATTATAAAGTGAAACTGATAAATTAAGTATTTTATCCAACTTGTAATCCGATGAAATAGAGTTTTTTGATTTTCTTTAAAGGATGACGAGAATCCTGTAAGCAGCATGTTCTCACATATATACCCTACGCTTCACAATATGACTTTGTAAGTACTCGAGTATTTTGATGTGCCGTTAAAGTCAGATGAAAGGCGTTCCCCATAGCCACAGAAACTCCAGAAAAAAGGGCTGTGCCATCCCAATCTTCGAATAATGGTTCAAATGCTTCAACACCCAGAATGCACTGGGCTTGTTGAATTCAAAGGCTGCTCCCACCTTGTTCCTTATTGGACAGACCAGCCCTCGAACCGGACCTCCCCCTCTCTCCTCACTGGCCGCTGTTGCTATCCTGGCTCGTACAAATTTCACTGAATGTCTGACACTTTTTTTTAACCGTCAAACAGTCACTTATCCTCATGGAAAACTTAAAATAAAAGCCTTTTTCTTTATAGCATGCTCGTCTGACACCTCCCTGCAGAAGTGTTTACAAGTAAAATAACTGTATAGATAATATTAAACCTTCATGCCAATGGTCCTGTTTGCTTCTGTAGGAAATATAGAGACATCAGTATTCATTTCAGTCAGTTTCATAAGCTGCAAACCGCCTAACAAGAGCTTTAACCGTGCTGTGAGGGGGGTATCCCGGGCTAGCTCTTGGATCATATAAGTTGAGTTTATAACTTGACAAAGATTGGCAATGTGAGAGAGTGGTTGTGAAGAGACGTATTTTTGACTAAGGTGGTAAAAAAAATACATATTGCTGAGTAAAACTGGGATTTCCCTGTCTGAGGGTGATTAAAGACTGTTTCTCCCACGCACCTGCACCCTTATGGATATCTTCATATTCCTCCATGCATGAAATAAATGAGCAGACATGTCTGTTGATGTGTGTGTGTGTGTGTGTGTGTGTGTGTCGGGTGTTTGCATATACTGTGTATTTGCACCTGCTGTACGTCTGCATTTGCACTGTTGAGTGCAGCAGAGAGAGAGTGATTGTGAAGCGATCACAGTGATAAATGCACACTTTCCCACCAGATGTCTACGGAATAAATCAAGCATGCTATTACTCTGCTCTTGATGAATGACACAACAGATTCAGAAATGCAGATCTGAGCAAAGTGGCCTCGCACTGATCAGAAACAATGAGTCAGACTGAGAGTAAAGGGAGTATACATGCATACTTATTTTTATATTCATCACTGTTCATGAGCCAGGTGTGGTTTTTAAATCACTTGAAGAAGAATTTATCATGCTTGTGTCAAGTACAACTAATGTTTGTTGTTTTGATACAAATATTGGCGTACCTACAACAGATTTTAATTTCAATTATGTCCACTAACAGACGTCTTTGTGCAACAGATTAATGCTTCCTTTGGAGACATAATTAAAGCAAGTGTGTGCAATATGAAAATGCATTTTTTGGCACTGAGTCAATTTTGCTCGCAAAGCCTCATGTCTCGTTTTTTTTTATGCTCTTGATGTAGTTTTTCTTTTAAAAACTGCACAGAAAAAAGCCAGCATTAAATGAAAATACTGCAGAAAAAAACAGATCAAAGTTTATAAGCACACAATGAAAAAATAAAAGTCTATAACTCAGTTCTGATGAGGTGGTGATTTGAAGTGAACGTGTTTTTCTTTTTCTTGGTGACTTCTAGATCGAGCATTATGTTTGAAAATCATCAAGAAGTTAACGTGCTTTAAAAAAATATAATAATGAAACAGGGCTACATGTCTCTTTGTCTCCATCTTCACACACGCACACACACACACACACACACACACACACACACCTTCCTACAGTGTGTCAGACCAACTCACTAATGCACTACATGTGTATTCATCTGCTGCTGAAAATAGTCCCTAACTATCTTAGTAACTCTGGTCTGAGCGAGATCTGAAATCTAAATTACAAGTTGCAGATTTTAAATTTTGTTGTTAATATTTTAACCATTGATGACAGAATCAGAAATACTTCATGAACCCCCGGGGACAATTTGGCTTTCCAGTCGCTCTCTATTACAAATAAATAGAAGCAAGCAATTTGTAAAACGTGATTTATATGTACCATACAAATATACATCAATACATTTATACAAATAGAAGCAGTGAGAGCAGATTGGCAGTCAGTAGTTATTGCACATGGATTAATGAAGAGAAATAGTTGTTCAGTTACATTTTGAGTGTTTAATGGTAAAATAATTACGTTCCTGTCCTTCCACATATAAAAGCAGAGTTTAGTCTTTCAGAAGGATCCTGAAAAAAAAAAAGAAGCTGTTTCTTCTGCAATAGGAATTCAACGTCTTTATTGCAAGTTTGACTTTACCACCTTAGTAAAAAAAAAAAAATCCGTTATTCAGTCAAACATAGTTCTCAATCATTTCACATTTCACCTGCCACTGCTACTATTCTCTAACATAATAAGGCATGTTTAGAGACAAATTCTCGATTTTACTTTACAGGGACTTTGAAGAAGCTTGTCCACTTTTTATTGTTGGTAATTGACGTCACAATTTTCTTACTTTGGTTAATGGACTTGAGCTTGTAAAGCGCTTTTCGATTCTTCTTACTACTCAAAACGTTTTTACAACGCATGTCACACCTACACATTCACACACTGATGGCAGTGGTTGCTATGTAGTGAGACCATCAGAAGTAACTAATCCCATTCATACGCCGCTGACGAAGCAGCGGGAGCAATTCGGGGTTAAGTGTCTTGCTCAAGGACACATTGGACTTTTTGCTGCATGAGCTGGCGATCGAACCCCTCGACCTTCCGGTTGAGAGACAACGACTCTACCAACTGAGTCACAGCCACCCTTTCATCATATTGTTTTTGCTGCTTCCATCATATGTTTTGTTAAGTATATCAGATCTCACAGTCAAAGAGAAGACAGTCCTCAGGCTTGTAGGTACAGTTTTGAGGCGATAAGTTAGATTTCATCCTTCTCTGTTGAATATATCTTGTCGAGGCCGGCGGTGGGCAGATCTTACACGATACTCACCTCCTGTTGAGCAGCCCACCAACATGAAGATGAAGCAATAACTCCAACACTGTTTGGATTTTTCCTGATTCGTCTGAGCAGTGTGATGAAATCCTCCCTTCTTGTCAGATTCAATCACTCTCTGCAGGTCGTATGAAGCTCTACCAGCTCCAATTTTAAGTATGCTTTTTGTGCTCTGAGCTCACAGTGCCAGACATGATACGTCACCCATTCAGAACTCATCATGGCTGCTGTCAGCTGGAAAAAAAAATGTTCTGGAGATGTGAGAGTATCTTTTTTTTCTGCTTCTGTCATGTACAGTAGAGGATTTATGCCACACTGTTGCATCATTTATGCAAAACTGAAAATCTCCTCTCCTCGCTGTGAGGGATGGAGCTCGCTGACTTTCACTTACAACTCATAATGATTTTGATTTTCACAATTTTCTTTCGGTAGTTCAGGGCAAGAAACTGGAGCGTCCTCTGGAAGCTGCAGGAGATCTAGGATCATTTTCTTTTAGCAACAGCACTAGGACTTTCTTCTTTCTCTTCGTTTCATTGTTAGTTTGTTGATTTTTGTTCT